>JAOEHX010008907.1:23360-43327 GCA_025448015.1 Bolborhynchus lineola
CTTCTTGTTGACTTAGGCTGTTAAAAATAAAGAGAAGCCTTGTAAGTTTTTAAGGAAATCTACTTTGTGACCATTATTATATCGAAGTGTAGCTATTACAGTGTCAAAACTGAAATATTGAAGATGGGTTGTTTCGGGGGTTTTTGTGTTACACAACTAAAGGAAAAAATGTAACTGCCTCACACACACCAGGTCCTCCCAACTTTCAAATAACAAGTTGGAATGCTGTTAGAATTCCATTTAGTGATGCTAAATTTCTGTTTAAATTGATATTTGCAAGTGGAGAGCAATAATATCGTTTGTCTGAGGTTTGCATATTCGTAGAACTCCCAAGTGTGGCAGTCATTGTGCAGTAAGTGCAACTACAGAGTTGTTACTCAAAAATAGCTCTTACCATTAGATTTTGTATTAACCCAAATGAACTTCCTGTGTCTTTTTATTGAAGTGATAAACTTTTTCAGGTAGTATAAATCTTGTCATTAATAGCTTTTCTTAAACAGCTTCAGTTTCTTTAGAATAGAACACATGCAAACTGAATTGATACATAATATTGTTAGAAAAGGAATGATAATTTGCAGATTACAGCAGCTCCTTAGGGCTAGCCTGCAAGGGAAAGTTTTGCCTGAAATAAGTGATATGATAAATTTAAAGCATCATAACTATTCCTGACTTTTTTTTTTATATTTATTTTATATGACATTCTATGTTAGATCAGGAAATGTACTTGAGTGCTTGAACTTTAGGAGCCTTAATGACTGAGGTTCAGGTTACCTAATTGTTGTACCTAATCTAAAGTGCTGTGTTGGGTGTCTTGTATCTTATCTGGTATGTGAGGTAACGGTTCTTGAAACTGAGCTGTGCTTCATTCGAAGTTCTAGTGGAATCCATCTAGAGCACTGGGCTGATTTCCTGAATTTGTATAATGGTGTCTTCACCTTGTTTCCAAATAACAGCACATAACTGGAGGAGAGATGATTATTACCAGCTTCTATAGCAGTACTTGTTAATATGTACGTGCCTAGCATGTACAATTCTGGTGATAAACAGGTTTTTCAAAACATTTGAGTTGTTAACTTCTGCCAAATAAAATAAGTTTGTTATGTATTATATAGTTCGGTGGTTACCAAAGAAACTTCTTGTGAGTGGTATGTTGAAGTAATTTACTGTATAGAGGTGATTATACAAGCCAAAAGGTGAAATCCCGTGTATAGGTTTCTCTCTATCTGTAACTGTCTGCAGAGGCAGTTACCCTTCAGTTCAGGTACCTCCCAGCAGGCAGTTTCTGCTAATCACCTTCACAGGAATGGAGGCAAGTGGACTAGGGTCATCTCTAATTTCTTTGGTGGAGACTGAAGAGAATGTATGGATGCAGTTTGGGAAGCCTGAAGCATTAGGGGGTGTGAGCTATGGTTCCTGCTACCAAATGAATGAAGTCTTAGAAATAACCTGAAGCTCACCTAAATTCTGGACTTTTCCCCTTCCTTTACGTCCACTGACAAGTGAGCTACGGAGGCAACCCACGGTTTGCTTCTTCTGTCTGCCTTTTACTTCTTCCTGGCCATACAAACTGGCATGCTCAGATGTGCTGTGGCTGGTTCCAGCCAGAGGATGTGGAATCTGAGCCTCCTGTTTGCTGGGTAAGCGTAATTACGGATTCACACAGGACTCGTTACTAGTGTTTCTTATCCTGGTAGATCTCCTATGAAAAGTAACTGGTGAATGACCTGGGGCTTAAAAAGAATCCTAAATCCTGTCAGTGTAATAGATGCACTACATGTGAGATTTTATGAGAAGCCTTGGAGGTTTTAGGCAGAAAGGTAGCAGTTTGTTGGTGAATGTGAAATATATGTTTCCTTGGAGGAGGAAGCCTTCAGACTAGGAAGACCAGAGATCTTCAAACAGCCAAAGAATTGTCCATTCAAGCAGTGAAGCAAGCTATAATCTAAACCCAGATGACTGGGTGTTGGTTTACAGTTTCAGAATTGTGTATCAGTTCAGTCTAGCTCTTGTGGTATCACACTGTCTCACTGCAAATGGATTAAGCTAAATTGGAACAAGGTACTCTTAATTCTGCAACAAGAACATTCAGAGGATTCTTAGCAAGAGGATCCAACGTCTACAGTTAATTCATTGTTTAGAGTCCTGCACAGAAGACCAGTATGTATTGCTCCTTAAATGATTTTGCTTGTTAAGAGAAATTGGAGTTAGTAGGTGTTGTTTGTGGCAATTGGTGAAATTATCCTTAACTTGGAGATGCAGCCTGTGGTAATTGCTGAAATTACCTTTGAGTAGATCCTGGGCTTTTTGGGGTTTTATGCAAGAAGAAAATAAAGAGTTTATCTAGGTTTTTTCCTTCCCCCTCTTATGTTATTTTTTCTTTTCAGCAGTGAATGGAGAAGTATCAATAGAAGCTTTAATATTGATCTGTTTGTGTATGTTGGTTGGTTTTTTAACAGAGGGATAGACAAGTTTTCCTACAATCAGTGTTTATTTAGCTTTGTTTTTGATGGTTGTATGTGTTTTTAATATAGATATTTGTATCCTTCCTTCCTCTGGAGGAAGGACAAATTAGCTTTTGGGTTAGTTTGTTTTTTCATTGTCTGTTGGGTAACGGGGGAGATAGGGTGTGCATCTGGCACAGTATCTGTTTCTACAGCGAATATTCTAAGACTTTTTTGAGCTGGGAATATTTTGAGGTTTTTTTTTTTGTTATTTGCCCCTTAACTGCTTTATAAATATCTTCAATTTCAGTTGCCCCAGAGTGGTCCTTGATTGTTTTCTTCCTTAGTTGGTTTTCAGATGAAGTTTCGTTCAATATCTAGCTGTGAAAACTAGATGTGTGTAGGTCACAACTTACTTGCATGTTAGCTGTTAATAAAACATAATGGAGAGGTTCAGATGTGCAGAAAAGAGAGCTATATTATTTGGTCACTCATACCTTTATCTTACAGGATTTGTGTGGAAGTAGTTCAGTGTTGTAGTCTGATTTTACAGTAACATAATGTTAGAAGAAGTGGGGCTAATAAAACAGTCTTTTCAAAAGTAGATTTGCAAGATCTGGTGCTGTGGAACAATCTGAATTTTATTATTTTGTCTATTTGTGCATGACCTGACAACCAATATGCTGCAGTAACCACTACGGTAAGTTGGTAAGTTAGTAAGTTTTAGTACAAACCTGGATATCTTGCTTAGCAGTGGCATTAAAAATAACATTGCCAAATCTTTTCATTTTGATTGTAGCAAGCCTGTTGCTTGTAACGTCATTCAAAGCTGGTAATATTTTTGAGTATGCTTAATTTGAGCATCATAAATGGGAAAATACTACTCTTGGAATACAGTTCATCTGTATTGGAGGAAAATAGGCACATAAAGACAAAGATCATGTTCAGGAAAAGGCATTTGAGAAAAGTCATACTGCACTCTGGAGGTAGGATTGATTGTGATTCCACTTCCTGTGATGGGAGCTTAAGTTTTGCTTGCACTTTACTTCAAGGTGTATGAAGTTATGTGGGATGACTTCTCTCTTAACACCACTTGTGTTTTATAGAATGTGTACTTGGCTCTGAGGGATTTATAGCAGTGCTGAGTTTACTTGTTTATTATCTCTTTAGAGGCAGACACTCAGCTTCCTGCAGTGGCCAGCTTAATTCAAGGTGAAAGAAGTGTTAGGAAGAGACTATAAAACGAAGTAAGAGCCTGAAGAATTTTTAACACTAATTATAAACATTTTTAAAAGTATGATATTGAACCTACTGGTCATGGAGCATTTTAAAGTTAAATCTTCATAGGTGTTATTTTTTGAGCTTCATATGAATAGGTTCTCATGCTCCAGTGAGAGTACTTGAGGTTTTTCCATTTATATGTGGCTTAATGAGAACACTTTAAAAAAAATTATTTCCATCATAGTCCATTACAGGTCTGTAATTTCTTTTTTTTTTTTTTAAGTCACTTTATATGTTGATTTAATTGAGCATACTAAAACAAAGTAAATGTTTTCAAATCTTTCTGTTTGTATTCAGAATCATATCAAATTGTTATTTGTAGTATTCTCTTTCTGTTGTTCTAGGGTTATTAACAAGTCAGTTCAGCTTAGAGACCCGTTCTGATTGGGCTTGTCTTAATTTGAGACAAAATTCTTTTTGTATTCTCAAGCTTTAATTTTTTTAAAGCCTCTTTTTCCTTGTACAGTAAGAACACTGAGTTGAAAATCAGCATGACAGACTCCTGTGATGAATTTTTTTCAACATAGTATTCAGGGCTGAATCATATTCTGTCAGGTGTTTGGAAACAAAAACTGGCAATAATTCTTCATATGCTTATGCAGTTGTTCATTCAGTAACAGAAATCCTGCTAGAGATTTGTGCTGCTTGCTGTCCAACAGTAAGTGTATTTGCTTGCTTTATTTGCTTCATGAACGCAAGGTCTTCCCTCAACAACTGCTGTTAGCAAGAAGGATAATGGGTACTTCATCCCTTGGGGGTGTGGGGCAAAAGAGGAGCTGCTGTTCTAGTAGAGACCACCCATCTGTGGTGAGAGAGGAGCATCTTTGTTAGCTTGGCTCACGGTAGAGTTGTGATTACTGTTGCACTGAAGCAAGCTGAAAATAAAGAAAACCCAGTCCATGTCGTCAGTCACGAGGAATGTGATAACCTGACTGGAACCAAGTTAAAGTACAGGACTTCAGGTACATCCAGAAGCAGTGTAGCTGCTGCAGTGCTGGGCTCAGCAAGGGTTAATTTGCCTGGCCAAAAAGCAGTCAACCATGTGGACACACTTGGGAAATTTTGTGCACTCACAAGTCACTGGACTTGCTAGAAAAGTGTAACTTGTTTCTGTTCTTGAAACTCAAGGTTCTGTCTTTTAGTGGCATGCAGCGTTAGATATGACTCCATGAGAAGGGTATTTATTTAAAATCCTGTTCCTTTCAGGGCTTTTGTCTGAAGCCTAAGGTCTTTATGCTTTAGATTCACATTGTTCAACTTCAGAAACCCGTGGCCAAGGGGAAAAATAGAGATGCCCAAGTTCCACTGAAGCCCTCAAGCCCCTAAGTGGTTTGTATTCACTGTGTAGTACACAAAGTTCCTGCTTAGATGCTAATTCTTCAGTCAAGTTGCAAGTTTTGTGGTGCCCCTTAGTAGTTTAAATGGTTAGCAACAAGTGTTGCTTGTTCAATTTGGAATGTACTTTCAGGTTTTTGTTTTTTAAAGAAGTATTTCATTGAGGCCTCCCATGGCACTCTGCCATAGAGTCATGTTGTTCATGTGAATATATGGATTTTCTATGAGAATGTCAGAAAGAAACCTGTACAGCAACAATTTAACTAAAACAAGATTTGGGCTTATGCTGTTGCTTGTTTTATTTTTAAACGTGCTTTAAAATGCTGAGTATATACATATATATAGGATATATAAACAAGTGCTTCCAATCAACAAATCACCATGTCTCTTACAGCAGATGTTAATATCTTCATCTTCCTTGATAAACAGTGATGCTTGGTAGTAAACTGCCTCAAATCAGGGACAGATCTAAGAATGGAGGCTTTGTTTTTTCATTCTCAACCAAATGCTGTGACTTGGACTGCTTCCCAGGGAGTCGTGTCCTGTTTGGTGTTTGACATAAACTAACTGGATTATGCTTCCTCGACCTGTGTGTTGGGGGATGTAATTGACTAGTTGCAAACTTTTCTGCTATTACTTCACATCATAAGCAGCATCATGATACTGTTTAAAAGTATTATTCAGTTCTCCATGGATACACCTCTCATGACAGTGTATTCCAGTTCCAGAGCAGATACTATCACTTTGCAGACCTGCTCTCTCCAAGCCCCAACTCACAGGTGTTTGGAACTGACTGTGAGAGATGGGTCTGAATAACAGAAAGAACTTTCAATGATAGCTGCTAATTACCTTTCACAAGCCTAAACTTGTTCCGATAGCTTGTCTTTACAGACCTGCTCTCTGGTCTGTAAAGCATATCAACATTTTGAACATTTCAACAGACTATTACTTTTATGCTAGTCTATATAAGACCAACAGGTATTTATACCAAAACCTTTTAAGGGTTTTCTAGACAGCAGAGCTCCTTAGTGTTTTAATACAATAGAGGATCTGAACTCTAACTATAATGGCATATAGAATAGTTAGGTTTGGAAAGGACCTTAAGATCATCTAGCTCCAACCCCCTGCCATGGGCAGGGACACCACACCTTAAACCATGTCACCATGGACAATTTATGTAGGCTGGTCATTAACAACTTCCATTAGGTTGTGCACCCTCTGCTTTTAGTAGCCCCCAGTCTTGCTACAGTGTAAAACCTCACTTGTACCCCTATCCTACTCTTCCTGCTACTAGCTTTTGTTGCCCCTGTTCCTTAGGCGATTGGTTACAGTGTTGTTAGTTACCCCAAGCTGCTGCTCTTCCATGTGGTGGGTGAGAGATCTTTTCAGTGTCTCCATATTGTCCAAACCTGTTCTGGCACACTTAGAAAGAATATTTGCAAATGTAAACTGATTTCATTCAGTTAGATAGTGCCAGAAAAGTTCTGGTTGTATGGGGTAAGAATATTATATGGTAGAGAAACAACAGACGCCTGATCTGAGAGGAGTTTCATCCTATGAAAACTCCACCCTAAACGTCTTGTAGCTTGAAGTGATGGATGGAATGTGATGTTCCTGATATACTGCAGAGATTAAAGAACAGGAGTATATTATGTTTGTCAATAAGAATGTCCTTGTCTTAGCAAATGCTGACTTTGTTATACTCTTCTGCAAATAATATCTATGTGGGATGTTCTAATTTAATTAGTATTGAGGCTGTGTGCACAGTGACATGAGTTTCTTCCAGAAATAATTGCACTCTGATAACAGACTATAAATCAAAATTAAGAAGAGGGAATATGATGCTGGAGCTTGCAGATCAATAATTTCATTGGTGAAGCTGTTAGAGATCAGCTATGTAGTTCTTGAAAGCTCTGAATGCCATCTATATTGCACAGTAATAAACATGTCCTGAGATAGAGTGGAGTATGCTCACAGTAAGGCTACTTGTAAAAAGTTCTGTCAAGACATTGTATGTATTTAGCAATTTTGTTTGTAATCTTGCTTATTTAAAAAAACAATATATTTCACAGTAAGGTATGCTAGAGAGAAATATTCCAGATGCCTTCATCTGCAGAGAGAAAAGAGAGGCAATTAAAAATCTACATGCTGTGAAATCTCTGGGTACCAACAGTGTCTGCACAGACTTCTATAATGTTTGTAGCAACAATTGGTTTTCCTGTTGTTTGTGGTTACTGAATGCCAACGTAGTTTTTGAAAGAGGACAGTAGCTCAGTTATTTTCACCCTGGCTAAAATCCTGCTGGTTTGCATAAAGGGTTCTGCTTTTATTTGCTGATAGCAAAGTCTTGGTGACCAACTGGCTCCTCCAGACTAGACAAATTAGCACATATGGTTTCATCTCTGACAAAGATGACAAAGAAAGGGCAGACTTCTGATAATGTAGTGAAGGAACCTGGGGCAGAGCAGTGTCTGGTACTGGCCTCCCTCAAAGAGGAGGAAAAGCACTAAGGGACAGAATTGCTGCCCTTGGTCTGAATTGAGCAGAGTTGCCAGTGAGAGGCCTTTTTTTCTTTTCAGTTCACTTCCTCCTACATCATTACTGGGCAGAGTAGGGGAAGAATTTTCTTTCTCTTTGAAGGTATGCATAATAATAAATGGGATAATTTGCTCCAAGGAGAGCCAATTCTATTAAAGGGGAAGGTGAAACAATGAAATGCAGAGTTTGCTTGTCATTGTGAACCAATTATTCTTCAAGTAGCTACACTCCTGTGTGCAGTTTCTTGGTTGTAAGTCCTGCCTAAAATGTGGATATTTTCTCTTCTCAGGCCTGTCCAGTTTGTTGGTCTTGGTTTTTGTTGTTGTTGTTCTTTTTTTTTTTCTTTTATATGACCTTAATAAGGTAGTGCATATTGAAATTTGTCTGTAACTGTTTGTTAAAAGTCCTTTTCACTGCCCTACTATGCCATGTATTATTACACTGATGTAGCTAGAGTGATGCTTGGTTCTCGGAGATAAAGATGAGCCTTTTGACTTAGATTACATTGATACGTATTTTATAGCTTTAGGTGTTCGTAAAGTTGTCAGTGACCAAATGCAACAAGGTGTAATTTGACTTCTGTGAACTTAAAACTTTCCATGTCACCTTGCATGAACATTTCTGTTGTAAGTAACTTCTGTGTTTGAATGTTTGGTGGGAAAGGATAGACAAATGTTTGAAAGATGTATATAAAAAAAAAATTTGTTTGGCTACCAGTACCTTTCCTGGATAATCTCATCCAGGGGAGATTTTAAGTGCAGTACCTGTTCAGAGCCTAGATGTTCAGGGCATAGCACAGTCTCCCATTTCCCAAGCCAGTCATTCCCACAGCACATGAGTGAGCCAGTTTGTTTTGCAAGGTCCATGGGACAAGGGGCATGTGGGTGCTGGTGATTAAATAAATGCAGGCAATTCATGCTGTACAGAAACACCCCAGGCAGGCTAGCAGTGAGGCAGTCAGAAGGACTTAGGAGCCTCTTCTCTGTTCTGCAATATATGGGGGGATGCATATGCTTCCTAACCTATTTAATGCTACCTCTACTACATTGGCATTCTGTTGAACTGTGAAATTTTGATTCAATTTGTAGCTAAAATAATCTCATTAGCATGAACAAACCTCCTAAAGCCAACCAATGTAGCTGTGCAGTGTAACTGGGATTTGAAGTGTTGAATTTCTACATCTCTAAGTTCTCATGCTAGTGCTATGTCCTGTATGGTAGCAAAGAAGGTAACAAAACTGATGTTAAAATTTTGCAATGAGTTTTGAGATAATTCTAAGAATTTAGTAAGTGCCCAAGAGGATTTTACACCACAAGGCTTATTGGAAGTTAGAGGGTCTTGTTCTCCGCTTGCTAATGATCTGGACTTTAAGATTCAAGATTGTTGGTGCATTTTTCAGAGGCCTGGTTCTTGAAATCAAGGCATTTTCTTTGTTCGTCTCTGCCTTTTAGTTTATATTTCGGTTTCTTGTAAAGAAAAGGTTGAAATACAAAAGCTAGTAAACATGAAAGGCCCAAAAATGCAAATATGAACAATTCTAGATCTTTTCTATGACTTAACAACAGTCATGCTTTGTGCTTCGCCTGATATGTCTTTTTGAATGTTAAGATGCTGGTTATGGTTGAAGTCCTATAGAAAATTTCACCCCATGTTATACTTCAATCAAATGGGAGGCAGTTCTGATGGCTTTAAGAAAGGCATTCTTGTAATCCATGGTTGTAGGTGCTGTAACACACAACTTGTTTTCTTTACACAAACATTTAAATTCATCTTTCACTATACCCAGCTTTCTCCAGTTAGCATGTCTTACTCACCTGTCAGGAAGCTCCTTCCAGACCAGCCCAAACGTGCTCTGCCAGTGTCATAGAGCAAAGTATGGTTTAGAAACTGAGCTCTGGACCTTTCAGGCCAGCAGAAGCTGGAAGCCCTGCAGGATGGCAGGGGAAGGGAAGGGTGCTGATTTCTGCGAGAGAGCACATCTGCTACATGGTCTCTCTTCTGCCAGAAGAAATACCAGCCTGGCATGATGCTTCCCAGAATTTGGAATGTTAGAGGAACAAGCAATTTCAGGGCTGAAAGAGGGTCTAAGGGACCTCCTAACATCATAATATATTTAGCTCATGGAAATGAGTATGGGGAAGAGAAGGGTTTTCTAATACTTAACAGAGCTTGCTTTGGAGTCTGGAGGGCCAAAAATATCATATCCTCTAACTGAGGACTGAAGTCATGATTTAGAAATGGAATAATTTATCAAACTGGTGCTAATGATAGAAGCAAGTACCCTGTATAAAGGGCAGGAGGGAGATGATTTAAGTAAAACTGACCCTGAAAAAGAGAGGGTAAGCTGCTGAGAACATCCCAGAGGAATTTTCCTGAGAGCGTCACAAGAACTTTGAAGTTGTCCAAGTTTTTGTATGTTTTTTTTTTTTCTTAAAAAAGTTTAGTATCTACCATGAATAATAATTTATTACAATAGAAATAATTGTCAACAAATGAAGATGAATTTTTATGCCATTGCACAGTTATTCTCGACAAATGCTTTTAGTTTGTCCCAAACAATATAAAGGAGGCTCTGTATGTATCATAATATGCAATTTAGACCTGAATGATTTGTTTCAGTCATCACAGGGGGGACAATAAGAGGGCACACGACAAAAATAAAACAATGAGTAGGGCTGCACCTAATTTCATAATTTTTATAATAGATCTCATGGTAGTTTGTGGTTTCCTTAGAGCTTCAGCCAGCCCAAATTCATGTAGTAAGAAGGAATCTAAGATTTCATAACAGAAAAACAAGTTTCTAGTTTTCATGCTTACAAGAAGACTTTAACACAGCGCAAGAAAAGGAACCAAAATATGTCTTTTAAGAGACAAATTTGTAGTTTTAACTTAAAAACTAAAATCTGCCTTTTTACTCTAAAAAAAAAAAAAAATGCAAAGGCATAAATAATAAAGCTTGATCCTGCTATTAGAGCTCAGGTCAGTGTTCATAGTGTGTTAGTTACTCAGAGATTGCGAAGCCTTGTATCCCATCCTTTCCTTAGCAACACTCTCTTAGAGCCTTGAAAACAACATACCTCTGCCCTCTATTTTACTTGTTTTTTCCTTCAGCAGATGCTGATGAGCCCAGCATCTGATTTTAGTTTTGATCTGGAGTAACTCCAGGGGCGTGCACAAAGCCATCCTGCTTCTTCCCTCCTAACAGGGTGGTGGTGGGGAGGAGAGTCAGAACTATTGTTCTTCCTCCTGTGTCCCTCCTGCAGTAGCAGCCAGCATTGTTCCTTTTTATTTGCTTCCCCTTTCTGTAAAGCAGCAATGGGTGCAGCAGAAGGATACAGCTCTCGTCGTTGGAATAATGAGATGGATTTATGAGAGGACACAATGAAGGGGAGCTCTCCTTGTGCAGTGTTTGCCACTCCAGGCTGGGCACCCACCCATTGCTAGCAGTCCAGTGCTGGGCCTCCAGCTAACTCTTCAACCTTTGCACCTCAGTGAAAATGTACAGACATATGCAATAAACACTTCTTCCCTTCATGTGTTGTACTTCACTAGTTGTATGTTCCAAGTTAATACTCAAAGTTTGATTCAAGTAATAAAGGAAAGGGGAAAATCTCACCTTGCACTGTTTTGTTACCAGTAGCAAAGTGGAAATTTTGGCTTATAAAATGCTCCTCAAGCAAGTTTACTGTGTCACTGGAATAGTGAAATCTGGTACAGCTTTGTTCCACTCCTGCACTGCGGAAGTTCTGCATTACTTTTAGGAAAGGCTTATGTATGAGGATTGAGGAAACTTTTCTTCCAGGGAAAATGTTATGAGTATCCTTTGTTCATCTCATTTCCTTGGTATCTTCATGGCAAAACCTAGTGTGTACCTGGGGAATTTATTAAGGCCCTTATAAAATGCATGTAGGCATACTGAAAAATACCTTTAAGCTTTTAAAATGTATTATCCAAGCAAAAGAAAGATCACTGTCAGTTCTGCTAGTTGTGTTTCTGCCAGGCACCAGAATCAAGCACTGAACTTACACAAGTTGCAGCTGCCTGCACTTTCCAGTGCAATGTTTGTGGTCGCCTTTATGAAACACTGTACCCATCGCTGATCTTTGCTAACAGGATGGCATCTGTAGTGCCTTGAATGCAGTTAAATCTTTCTGTACATCACTCCCCAAATCTATAAGAGTATTTTTTGTTTGGGAGCAGATTAGTTTCAAGAATTCATATTTAGTAGCCTTCCACATTGCAAACTTCAAGAGCCTCAATGAACACAAGAAGCTCGTGTAACAAAACCAGTGAAATGAAAGCAATGCAAGAATGAAGTTACGTATTACAAAAGGACGTAAAAATGGTCTGTAACAAAATGCCTCATACCACCCACAGGAAAAAGCAAATCATCATCCAACGTTTTCTGCCACCTTCACGTTGTCTCAAATGCTCTCAACATACTCTCAGCTGGAAGAGCATTTGCCTCTGTCTTTTGCATACACAGAAAAGCAGTGCAGGATTCAGTTTCACCTACCCCATTCCCTCATGCAAAGCCTCAGTGTATTTTTGGCTTAGCAGATTAGCAATTCTGACTGGCACAAAGTTGATCTATGTGGAAATCTACCCTCCTTTTACAAGTTGCATTCCAGAAACTGAGCAAGAACATTCCCCTTCATTTTGTAAGGCAGGAGAGAGGTGGGGAGAGCAACCTCTGAGCCCTGGCCGCTGTACTTTGCAGCCAGAAGAAAAACTTTGGTGCTTATTAGTACCCTATTTCTCCATGTTCACCTGGAAACAGAAAGCATCTAAAAACCTATCTAAACCACAGATTTATCCTTCATAACTCAGTGTTTCAGTATGCAAATATACAACCTGCTTTTCGCTGCCTCCGGAGTCATCTCAGTGATGGACACTGATGGACATCAGGCATTCCCATAGGAACTGCTCAGTGTTAGTGCTGCTGTGTGCATGGGTGATTCATAGGGAAGAGATTCAGCTGTAAAATGGAGAAATGGTTAAAACACTGTGCAGTATGCCTGTCTCCGAAACAATCATACTATACTTGCTTTCCCTCTCTTCTAAAAATTGCTGCCTTGGGGAGGTACAGGATTACCATTGCCATAAACCATAATCAAGATCAGATGTGCAAAGAGAAAGGCCTTGCTCAAATATCAAAGGGGTCTTAAACTGCCAAAACAGAGCAAGAGAGAAATCCTGAGGGAATCAGGGATGTAATTTATGACTGACCTTCATTTAACTGGGAAATGCATGCTCTTGAATGGCAACACTCCCACGAATCCATGTTTGGTTTTGCTTCAGCTCATTGGGAATCTTTGCTGCAGTGGTATTGATCTAAGGTCCCAAACAATGAGCCGGGGATGAGGAATCCCATATGCATTCCGGAAACATTTTTCTGTACTAAACTCGTCTCAGCAGTGACAGTGCCTGGCTTTGTCATCCCCTCTGCCACAGCACTGCCTTCCAGGGCTGCCTGCTTTGTGTTTGCATCATTGCCTAAATGACTCCACATTTTCTGCATTCCCATAACCCAGTTGTCTGGATCTGGGAGAAAAATGAGGTAACAACTTCAAGGGGATTTTTGCTGCTGCAGGAGCAGTTGATATCTGGATGACCTCTCCATTGTACAAAGACCAAGGATTACAAGAAAAAACAGACATACTAAATCTTTGCAGTCAAATACAAACCCACAGCATTGCAGTGTCTCAGCATCCCATGTGCTGCCTCCCTTTTTACATTTCACAGGCTAAACATTTGGCTAGGGACCCTCTACACGTCAAAAAAGTTTTAATTAAAATCTTGTTCCAAACTTATCTTTCTCAATGACCCAAAGTGCACACTGAACTTTGAGGAAATTCAGATCCAGGTTTTCATCTGTATTTCATGGCTCCATTCCAACTATAGTTTTAAACAAAGATGCTTAGCTGCTGTCAGCTGAAGTAAAGTACTGTGTTGCCCTGGGTTCCTGTCAGATATGCTTTATTAAAGCAAATTCTCATTATCCTAGAGTTATGTTCTGAAATCTTTCTAAATTCCTATTGAACACTTTGATGAAAAAGTTTATTTTCTAAATTCTACTTTGCCTTTAATGTGAACTGGAAGAAATGGCAGATACAGTGAAAAGAGCAGATTGTCAGGGAAGCCTGTAGAGTTGCCCATTCTGAAGAAACCTCTCATCAAGATGGTAGCTATTAATAAAATACACTTCTTGTCTGATAGCCAGAAAAAGATAATCTGTCACAAAAGTCACAACTTCTTCACAGTTTCCCCTCTCAGCTTCTTCTGTGAACAGCTGTCAAAATGTGTGTGCATATAACTTAAAAAAAACCTCAACGAACACATAGATTTGATGTGTGATGCAAACCAAGCTGGTCTTTCAAACAAAGCTTTTCCAGGTAGAAACCCCTTTGGAGTTAATTAGATGGGAGTATTCAGGTTATTCATCATTACAACATGTTGTTTTGCAACACAAAATATGTCCATTTACAGTAAATACAGCAATGTCTGCAACAAATTAACTTCAGAGTTTTGGAAACACAGATGGTATTTCTTGCACTTTCCCAAAGGGCTACATTTGCTTGAGAGAAAGCAGAAACTGTAGCTGTTCTGTTATTTTTAGGAGTTTCTTCATCCCCATCGTTTCTAGTGCGCTAAGAAGAGGTGAAATCTGATCCCCAGTTTATCAGCTGTCAAGCAAGGAGATTAAACAATATCTTTTCACTTCCAGTATGTTCCTGCTGCCTCCAGCATTTAAATTTGAAAACCAGTACATTTGTGAAAGAAGTTATGTACACCGAGAGGGAAGTCTCAGCATCCAACGCATTTTGTGGAGGAAAAAACAAGCATCCACGGTGCGACATAAGAGCTAACATCATCGCTACAGCTCGTCCCTAGAGCCTCATCATCTCTCTGGGACTCCCTTCTCCGGGGAAGCCGCAGCGGCTTCCCGCCAGGAGGTGGCACGATGCTCCCGATCTCCCGATGCTCCTGATGCTCCCGCCTCCCTTCCCCACTGCTGCCGCCCGCTGCTGCTCACAGTGGTCCCCAGTTTGCTTCCGAACGATGAAGCCCTCAGAGACCGGACTGTCACAAGCTGCAGGTCGTTTCTCTTTTGCACCTTTTTCCTTTCCTTTTTTTCTTCCTTTTTTTTCTTAATTTATTTTTTTTTTTTTTTTTTATTTTTTGAGATTTCGTGTTTCAAACAAATAAGGCAGATCTTACCCTCTGAAAGTGCTAAAGAGAGCATGAAAAATAGACTGGGACCAGTCTTTTTTTACAGATTGAACACACATGTGAATAAGCATGTGTAGCATTTCACAGCAACCTGAGCTTATGTTCAGGATGTCTTAAACATTTCTGGAGTTTTCACCCCTCCTTATGTTGCAATGCATTTGGTTCAGGACACTCCAGTGAGGACAGAATTGCTGCGTTCTCTAAACAGAAAGGGTGATTGAAGCACACAGCTTGCAGTAGGGCCTGTATTCCTCCCTCCTTTTTACTGGCATGTAAGTGAGAAGGCTAACTTAGAAGCCAGGTTGTCTTTGCTTCCCTCTAGAGTCGATGAATAGATCTGGCACCTCCGAAGAGTGATTCAGCGCGCACAGCTATCCAAAAAAATCATGCAGTTAACCACCCACAGAGGGAAAAGAAAGAAAGATCCAGACTTTGGGGCAATAAAATACAACTTTTTTTCTGTACATCCATAATTGTGTGCTTAACTCATCCAAACTCAGCACTGTAAAGTAAAAATTACTGCCTTTTCATTTATCATGTTAAAACACACAGAAGATGGCTTAAAGATGAAACTTGCCAGGGATCACCTGTTTGGAAGTGAGAGAAATATTCTTGTGACAGAAATATCATTGATTGACTGGTAAAACCTGCAAATGAACCCAGGGAGGAATTCAGAAACTTCCCATGCTACAAATTCCTGCTGAAAGCAGATGAAGTTCTGTGCTCCCGAATTATGTGTTTCACTTAACAATGTTTATAATAAGCAAATGGTGACTTTGAAGCAAATACAAGGGCAGAGTGGCAATCTGCATACTGCTCCTGCCTGGCAGAGCAGCAGCACTTCCTCTGCAGATTCCTTTGTCTGGGATTCCTCTGGCCCTCTGGATTTGACACTTTCCTTGCTGCTCAGGGATCACAGCAAACATATTTTAAATGTTCATCTTTTACAACACAGTTCCTGTAGTACTGCATATGCCTTTAGGATCACTCATGGCAGCTCCACAAAATTGGTCCCCACTTCATGGGACCTTTTACAAGTCCTGATGGATGCCCACCTGCATGGGCAGGCACCTAAAGTCTTTCCACAATCTGGTCCTTGCTATGGCCACTTGCTGCTTCATTCCTCCAGTTCATTGATGACAGTCAGGGAGCAGGATTCAAATCAGGTTTTAAATCTGCAGGCAGCCTGACTTGTGTGTATTGCTCACAGGACTCTCTTTCTCCATGGGTCCATCATTTTTTTTGCATTTAAGATTTTTTCTACCTGTTTGTCTTTTACTGTGCTATCCATAAATAAATTTGGTATTTCTCACACTGAACAAATAAAAGGAACAACTTGGCTAACTTAGCATCATACTCAGCAACACATTCTCTGGCTTCCTCAAGAAGCCGTGTGGCACCCATGATTGTTATCAACAAGTTAAAGGATGCAGTGCAGTGGTCTGGGTGGATAGGGTAGAAAACAACCTGTCAGCAGGGCTGGTCCAACAAACCAGCAGCATCTCCCAGTTCCACCCCTCATGTGGGAAGCCACACAGCAGCGACTGTGAGAATGGCTGCAAGAACACGACCTACAGCTTCCCATCAGCAGGGACAGGGGCAGATCATCAGGAAATAAACACAATGCTCATCATGTTCGGAAATACTATTAGTAGAGCCTACACTGCAGGTTTGGCTATGAGCACCACTGGGGCATCACACCAGAGAAGAGGAAACCATAGGCAAATGGCCACTGCACAGACCCTGTCAGTCTGGACTCACATGCGAGTCCAACATGCCCAGAGTACGCCAGACTTGCTGTCTCTGTCCAGCACAGCCTCTGGCTAGTGGGATGGTGAGTTCAGCCACTACACATGCTCTCAAGGCTTGCTGAAGGCTTGTATGTTTGCCTTCTTGCAGGTTCAGGTTTGCCTTTCTTCCCACAGGCAGCACAGCTGTAGGGGGAAGGGGGGCTTCCAAGATGTTCTGGTGCACTGACGATTCCTTAGTGCCACAGCCTGTTTGGAATGTGCTTGTGCAAAACTGAACACTGCTGTCCTTGGTGGAGATTTAAATTGGAAGACATCATTCTCATGACAGACCTGTTCCTTCATATTTCGTGTTTTCCACAGTAGCATATACAGACACAAATTTTCTTCCCAAGGTAACTGCCAAGCAGTGCTATGCCCTTGTCCTATTGCAACAGACCTGTCCAGTTGTATCTCATGCGCATGAAACTCCCCCTTTACAGATTTCTGCAGCTGAGCCACAAAATTCCGCCTCTGCTGTATCTCTCTTGCAAAACTGGATGGATCTTCTGACATTTTGATTGGCAGCATGTGGTGTGTCAGGTAACAGAGCAAACTGCCAGGTAAGAAGGGACTGTACTACCCAGGTACCTCACATACCTCCCAACTGTAGCACAGAACTTTCTTGCCATGGGACCAAATGCATCCTACATTGCCAGGTCCTCATCTCTTGTGGTGTTGGATCTCACTGTGCCCCACCACAGAATAAATGTAAAGCACTGTTGGTGTACATGTGAACCCTGAGGTGGGGAAGTCTCTTGTCTGATATTTCCCTTCTGGTTAAGAGAAGCATGTTGTATGCCACCCTAAGCAGTCACAAGAAAAGGAAAGCAGTACTTGGGAAAAATGGCAATGGGAATTCAAAAAGGAAGTGGTCAGTATTTGCTTGTTACATTTGCAGAGCTTATTTTCTCTTTGCTCTCTATGTCAGGAAAAACTATTACAGTAGCTAGGAAAGGGAAATACTTATTTCTATTTCTAAGCATGTGAAGCAGGCTCCCACTGGCAAAAGCTGTCCAACACTTTTTTCAGTGGTGTGTAGAGCCTGTAACTGTACATTGCACCAGGAGCAAAGTGTGTTGCAGTACAGGATCCTGTGTAAGGGCCACATAGTAGCTAAGTTCCATTTAGATCCTGTTTTGTGTAAGCCCTTGTTTGGGGGTTTTTGGTTTGGTTTTTGTGGTTTGGGTTTTTTTTTTAAGATAAATTGCACTGGTATTTCATTTCTGGTTTTACAAATGAGAAGTTTGGTGGTTTGAGGACGTGGCTAACTTCTGATGAACAACCTTTTTATGTTAAATGTGACCATTAGGAAAATCACAAAGGTGGACAGAAGAGAGGGCTGTGTCTTCCAGTGGCAGGTATGGTGTCATGACCTGCACCTCACCAGGGGAGCAGGGGGTGAGGGGCTGAACCAGGAATCAGCTTCAGTGACCTGCCAGGACTGCCCATCTTTCCTGGCTGATTGCAAAGGATCTTGCAGCTCAGTGTGTAGCCATGCTGGACAGCTTCTGGTGGAGCTCCAATCTGCTCATGACAAATGAGCTCATAACAAATGTCAGCTCACAGTGAGTCTTCTTAACTTTGAAGCTGGTGGAAAAGGCCTTCAAAGGATATTAGCACTTACCAAATTTCTGTGTTTTCTACAGCAGCATCTTTGAAGAAGCAACAGTTGAAAAGGTTTTTTCTTCTCATGGTCTCTTCAGTGCAATGGTAATGTCCTTCACACTTGCATAATTTCCACCTTATTTTTTCTTTTCTGTTCTTGCAGGATGAATCTGTGACAGTATGTATAGAACATATCTAGGGAAACCTGAGGGCACAGGGAATGCCAAATCAATTTTGTATTTCACACTGAAATTCTCCTTTAGCTCTTGCTTGCAAATGTTTTACAGCTATACGCCTGCATGTCTCCACACTGTGATAATTTCATCATATACCCTTATGAATATTTTTGCTCACTGACCGTAAGATAAAACCTTCCCTATGTGGATCTCGGTATGTTTACCCACAGCCCTAGAAAGGACAAGAAACGTCACAAATTCTCAACTGAAATTAATTTCCCACTTGTCTGCAAAGATCAAGGACACAAAGGCATAAGAGCCCCACCTCCAGCATTCAGAGGACCCAGGGAAGCTTCTGATGCCAGGAATCCCACACAGAGGTGGAGCTACTACCTTCGCAATTACTTTCCATTCCCATAAGGTACATTCAGGTTTCTCCTTTTAGGGATAAGATGCAGCTCTGTGTTCTTCCTAGAGACTTTCCAGGGGAAAGAAATGTTTCCATCTGTTTCAGAAATGTCTCTAAGTCTCATGATGCTACCTGAAGCACTATCATCAAGTGGTCACTTCAAACCAGGCATCCAGCCTTGAGCTTTTGCATGCAGTAGAGGACAACAGAGGAAAGCTGCAGAGAAAACCCTTATTATGGTTGAGGCCAGAACTGCTCAGTTTTGTTTGTGGTGGCAGAGAGGACTCTCAGGCTCACTATCCGGAAGGCAGGACAATCTCAAAGGGAGAGGTCCAAGAAAAAGCTCTATATGCCTGAAGAAAACCCTGGGAGAACTTGTCATGCCTCAGCCTGAGAGAACAATCACAAAAAGCCCCAAACACACCAGGGAGAACCTTCTGTTGCTTGCATTAACAGCCTAGAGGTCAGGGTTCTTGCTCTGGAAATAAGAGAGTGCTTTAATGCCCTTCTCAGCTGGAAAGAAATACATCAGTGGTTTCAATGCAAGTTAGTAGGCCACAGAACTATGTGGAAAGGGAACAAAGTCCATCTCTCTTTTTGTAACTAGGTCAGTACAAGCCAAAGAGTGACATGACTAGAAGGAGAGGAAACAGTGGAGCCAGAGTCTGTAGTCCACAAGCACTTAGCTTGGAGTGTAATCTCAAAGCAAAAGAGGCACGGGAACTAGTCCAATAAAAATACACAAGGTCTTTGGTGACCAGAGTTCAGAAACCCCTGATCTAACAGTTCATTTTTCACTGTGTCCCCATTCTGTTCACTGTGGTCTCTGCATCTTCAGTGCTGCAGCATCTAACATCTTTGCAGCCCATCGTAACTCAGTCTCAAGAACAGTTAATCAAAATTTTCAGGTTACTAAAGCCAAGGCTGAGGCCAGATGTAAAACAAGCAAATGGAATTTCCAGGTCACGTTGGTCTTCACTTGCAACTCTCAAATCTGAAAAATAAAAGGCCTGAGAACTTATGTCCACAAAGACTGCAATTAAGGATGAAAAATCAGAATAGCTTGTTACAGGGAAAATACTTATCACAGAATCATAGAATAGTTAGGGTTGGAAAGGACCTTAAGATCATCCAGTTCCAACCCCCCTGCCATGGGCAG
>JAOEHX010008908.1:0-22474 GCA_025448015.1 Bolborhynchus lineola
TCATTATGCCTGGATAACCCAGGATATTAACAGTTGCAGAAAGTGAAACACTATCCACAACTTAGCAGTCAATGAGCCCTGCTCAGAACCAGTGATCTTCTGTACAACAAGGGTGGCATTTTACAGTTCAGTGCAAAATGGAACAGACCCTTGATATCTTCGTTTGTCCTTTTTCTGTGCATATTCCACAGTGCAACGATTTAGGGTCCATAACGTGTCACTTGTTATAACTATAGAGTTTACTTGAAATTTGTATGCACAGAAAAGTTCAGTGAACTGCAAAGATTGCAACAAATCTACAGTCTTTCAGCTAGTACAAAGTTTTACTCCAAGTCTGAAACAATGCGGGTTAAACATAGCAGAAGCACAGTTTGAACTGCTTTTGTCTCCAGCGTGTACATTTACTACAGAAGTGGAAAACTTAAAGCTTTGCTAGCAATCAATGTCTCAAAAATATTTTTCATTAAAATCCCTTTTACAATAGCAGTGGCTATATTAAGAATATGACTAAAGTTGTTTGTTGTTGTTCCCCCCCCCCACAATATTTTACTACAGGGCCTACAGGGTAAGAAAACATTGGGAATGGAGAGGACTGATATCTAACGATGGTCAGTTACAATGACTGTCATCACTGCAAATCTGTGTCTTTAAAAAGTTACAGTAGAAAATGCCACTAACAGCTGTTCTAGACTGGGAATATTGTATTTGTATGAACACTTTCTGCTTGCACATCTTTCTTCAAACCCACAAATAATTATTCCAAATCACCGATTAAGAGGGAACACTAAAAAATACAAGTTCGCAAAGATGGGGTATCCTTTCTAAGAAAACCCTGCTGTAGGAAGATAGCTTAATACCTGGAAATGTTTCAGACAATGTTATGCTACAGAAGAGCAGAAGATGAACAAATGATAATTGAAGTTTACCTGTGTACTGTAGAACATCAGCAAAACTTCATTTTGTTCAGTTAAGAGTGAAAAGAAATGTTCCATCAACAGCCAAAACCTGAAGCTAATGTTTTGTAAGTTCTGATAAAGTGTTGTACCTGAACTTTCACAAGTGTCGCATCTCCTGCTACCTAAGGCCAGAAATTAACACATTGTGAGATTTTTTTTGAACTTGACTGCAACAGAAAACACTGGAAATCATAAAAATGCTAGTTTCAGGCATTTTTGCTCTGTGTTTACTTCACCTAAGTCCCAGAGGTCCTATATTCAATCTTGGCTTCCAGTTCTATGCTTCATATATGGGTTGCTTTTCATAACTCAAAAAGGTTATTAAATCACAATTAGTATTTCCATTACACAGAGACCATTGGACCTTACTCAAATACGATAAGGACAGCAAAAATTAGAGAACCAATTGAGGTATTATGCTATTTATCATGTATCTTGGAACCATAACAAGACCTGCATTGCAAAACAAACTCTTACTCAGACAAATTTATTTACAAGACAAACAATCTATTAAAATGTGCTCTGTTTTGCCACACAGCAGAATTAGACACATTAGCATGCAGCTATTTCTTTGCAGGAGATTGGATTAGGTCACTTCAGAAGATGATCAACATCCAGACTTGATAGGATTATTAAAAACTAAACAAATTTGCTTTTACATGTCAAATATACTGTGAATCTCTCCCATAAGCCATATGAAAAATACAGCTAAACCCAATAGACTTAGAAAAGACATACACTGAGATTTCAGGAATATGACTTCATATGGCCACAGTTACGTGGGTTGAACAAGAAGGGAGCTTCCATTTAGAATTTCTCAGTAAAAAAGATCTATGAATAGCAGAAATAACTAAGTCGGAGTTTAACTAAACTCTGTAAATGACTTGGAGACAAAATAAAGTGTTATACTCCCCAGAATGAGGTATTTGTATAATTTTTCCTGTTACTCTTGACAGAAATCAAAACTCCAAATAATAGAGTAACACTATCCCAGGCTAAACCAGCTAATAGGTTAAATACTCCTTCTGCTGACTGAATGATGTGCTACTTATAGTATCACCATCTCCTTTCAGATACATCCATGCAGTACAAGTAGTTTATATGTAGCAATAAAGTTGGCAATATGTTAATGTACTCGATGAGTGTGGAAAGGCTCTGTTGCTGCCAGACCTTTGACTTGAACTTGATAGGGCTGATTTGGCATTCGCTGACTGGTTACATTCATCAAGAGGTGAAGCTTCACAACAAAGATAATGTGGTGGAAGCAATTAGTATTCAGAATATCCATAATAGGCGTTTGGCATGTGACTGTGGGCTAACCAAGGCTTTAATGATTTCTTTAATAAAATCTGGCATGTACACTTGAGAAAAAAACCCACAACATATCACAAGCCCATTTTAATTTTATACTGACATATCACCTAGTTTTCTTGCAGAAATATTTTTAAATATACTCTTATTTAATCCAAACTGTACTGCTCTTCTAAAAATACATATTCCAAGACTTTCCTAAACTTTCTAAAAGGTTAAATATATTTGCTTTCAAATAAAGTGCACAACAGAGTAACAAAAGACAGTTTTCTCATTTTCTTCAGGAATTAATTTAGGATTCTTAGCATTTGCTATTTACGGCATCATAAATTCAATCATATGCAGCAAGGGTGAGTCAAGAATAGGGTGACAGCAGTAGTAGTCAGTCCTTCCCCTCCCCCGCTCTCCTACCCAGTTTCCATAGTCTCCAACATGATCCCTGCCAAGAAATAGCCAGTAACTTGGTATGGAAGACCCCGTCTCGACCCTTCTCTCCAGAATTTGAACTCTTATTTGACTGTGCTCCCTCTGCTGTCAGTTAGGAGAACAGAAAACTGGGGATAATTACTGGCCATGACGGCAATTCAGTTGAAGGTACACCACAAGGAGCTGATTTACCCCATATGCATTGTTGCAAAGCAGAAAAACCAATGAAAGGCAGGATCAGGCTCAATGTTTCTAGAAAATGTTTTATCAAGACAATGCTTTTATAAGGCTTTGCTGGCAAAGGAGAAGGGGATATAAAAAATAAAAAAAGAATGGCCAGAAAAAAAGGGTGCAAGGGACCTTAGGAGTTCTTCTACTCCAAAATCCTGTTCAGAGCTGGGTCAACACCGAATATAAACCTAGCTATTCAGTGTTTTGTCCTTTCAGATCTTGAAAACCTCCAAGGATGGAGATTCCATAACCTTTTTGGCATCTTGTTCCAGTGCTTAATCATCCTTAAAGGCAATATTTTCCATCTCATATCACGAAACCTCCCCTTTCAATTTATGATCATTGTTTTGCCTTTTCCAACCATGGACCTATGAAGAGCCTGGATTCATCTTACTTGTAACCTCCTTGATAGGTATGAGAAGTTTGGCATTAGGCGCCTCCAAAGATCCCCTACTTCCAAGGCTAACCAAGTTCACTTTCCACAGCCTCTTTGCACTCTCTCCAGCCTCTTGTCCATTTTGGTGGCCTTCTACTGTACTGAAGTTCCCCCTTATATTGTTCTTTCTTGTCAATCTAAGTGTAGATATTGCAGTAGCTACAAACAGTAAATCACCCACACAGCCCTGCAGTGAAAAGTTATAGTAAAAAATTAAGACAAATGTAATTAAGTGAACTCCAGGTATTAATTACATAGCCTCTACTGTATTTTCTAAAACTTTAATGAACCTTCATAGCAAGAAATACTATGAAATTCTAAATAGCTAATACTTGTATTATAAAAATGAATTATTAAAACTATACAGAGAATAATTTGTTCTCGTAAGGAAACAAGTTACCGGATTTTCAAAATACCTCTTTGGTAGTTAGAAAATGAGAAAAAGTGATACTCAATAAAGTGAAAATGTAAAAAAAAAAAAAAAAAAAATTAAAAAAATCCAACCTGTATTCTGTTTTCCAATTAAATGAGAGAAACAGAGCTGAATCAGAGGGAAAGAACTAGAAACCTAATAATCAAATCCTGATTTTGAGCAAGAGGTAGGTTGAATTAAAAGCCTAGAATCAAGTGAACTTTGCACTGACTTACACCTTTCTTTAGGCAAACTTACTGACCTATGGAATTTGCCAGCACATCTGAATAGCGGGAAAGATATTTTAAGTGAATAAAGTTTAAAAGCAAATCAGAGTGGTAACAATATCAATCATATTATTGTTCAGGAATTATCTGATATTCAGTTATTTTTCTATTCTTTACGGTATTTACAGGGTATTCATAAAGACAATTAGTTGCATTAAATTCTAGTATTACTTTCAACCATGCCTTTTTCAAGGCAAGATTAAAGTTTTCAGTTGTGTCTTTACTCTTCTTATGTCATCAGCTTATGCTTCCATGACCACAAGGCTTAGATACCATAATTCCTTCCAAGCACAGTAAAGTTCTCCTTTGCCACTTGATCAGAGTCTAGGGGAAAAAAGACCAAAACCAAACACAAAAGCCAATTTCCCCCACCACTGCACCTGCCCTGGGCATACTGGCTCAGATTTCCTTGCAATATTATAATTACATATAATCTAAGTAATATATATTATATATAATAATATATATAACATATTTCCTTACAAAAATAAAATGGGAGGCTTGTTTATACTAGAAGCATTCTAAGATAATTTTTGTCCTCATAGTGACTTGTACAATCATTACACTGGCAAAATTAAACTACCTCATGCTATACTTTTTCAATGATCCAATTTATTTTCATGAGATTTGAATGACCTCAAATATTTTAACTGTTCTGTGAAGCATAGTTAGTTAATTAATTTTAGGTTAAAGGCTTTAACCTTTCGATATTTCATTTAGTGGTTGATCATGGGCCAATTCCCAGGAATACAAAGATGCATCACGATTGTGACAGCAGAGAAAGTCAACACTATGCTCCTCTTATCCCACTTGAAATATTTAAAAATGCAGAACCAGAAGAAATCAGATCTGCAGAAGTGACTCTAAACTTCCTTTTGAAGGACTTCAAGTTTTCAATTTCTTTTACAATTTTTCAAGATTACCAGCCCATAAAAGTCAGTCACATGGGAATTAACTGAGCTAATCAAAGTTGCAAACAAAGTTGAAAAAGCTTGTGAAGTCTGCAAGCAGCAAGAAAAGTTTTATTGTGCCACACAGAACTATTACATCGCACATTACAGACAGGGTGCTGTTATTGCATTTTGAGTTTTCTTTAAGCATAAGAAAACCACCAAGTTCTCCTTTAATAAAACTATAAGATTTTAAAATGCAGATAAGAATACAGTGCAACTAATAAAACCATACAGAACAACAACAAGAATATTAAATAAACAAGGATTTGTTCACTTGTTTTACCTAAGTGAAACTTCGTAATGTTAAAAAGATGGGGGGAGGGAATGTCAATAAAGTATGCCACTGCAGTCAAAACAATACTGTAGGTGAAATAGAAGGCTTTTTCATCTTATTTTTAAATTAATCCTAATAATTATAGTTTGAGAAAGTACTCATAGCAAACGGCTAAAGCTCTATGGTGATTAATCCATAAATAGGTCTCTTTTCATGTATTACGCTTTCTTCTTTTCAAAATACCTTGGCTGAATGGTTAGACATAATATGCAACAGTGTAGTAGAAAGTTAGTCTTGAATTATCCATAAACCATTGAAAACTGCTCACTATGAATGAAATTAGTAACCTTTAGAGAGAAACTTGAAATTGTTCTGTATTCTGCAAAAGACCAAGAACACAGAAGGGTACATACTCTTAACAGAAATAAGACTGCTGAACATCACAAGGGCAATACTTGTCCATAAACCCAACAATAGTCTCTCCCAGCATCCTCAGAAAAACCAAAACATATGATAAAATGCTGAGAGATTACATCAGATGATATTTGTCTATCCCAGCTTTCTGGTTTATAGATGATTCTCAGTGATAAAAGAACAACAGGCTGTAATTGTCCAGGTTAGCTACAATCGCAGGCTTATGCACAAGGATTATACATCCTGAATTCTCCTCTGCTGGAAAGGTTTTACTTGGCAATAAAAGACTGAGAGTAACAGCCAGGGGCTCAGCTCTAATACCTAAGCCTGAAGATGTTTTTAAAGTATATATATTCAGAACATGAGTCCGAGCCTTTTCTCTCTGAATGTAATCCTCTTAGTGCCTTCTGTACCTCACTGAACTTTAAGACTCTGAAAATAAAAATATTGAAACTGGCACCTTTACCCTGAAGTTAGCTTTAAAAAGTCTCTCTTGAAAATACGACATTGCAATTTATAACATAGTTGATCATTTCAGGTATATAATTGTTGAATTCTTTTAGCCTGTTTCCTAATATCAAAGCCACAAGATATAAGCAAAATTTCTGGCTTTAAGTTTTTGTTAGTTATACCTTTTATCTTTATAAATACATTTGCACCAGGAATATTCAAATGCTCCTGGTCATAAAATGGCTTTGAGAGATATTAGATCACTGAGAGCTGTGATAAAATATAAAGCCACTGCACAATGAGTAAACAGTTGTTGATTACATAAAAAAAAAGTACTAATCCCTCCAAGCTTCTTCTGCATGCACCCTTCTTGCATCCCACCAAGAAAGAGAACTAACAGTTCCAGTGCTGTCTACTGAGGTGCGTACAATAACAGAAGCACATCAGGAATGTATCCCTCAGTGATTGTGTTCCACTGATCAGCATGGCAAATTGCTGTGTAAAGACCCTGTAACCAAAATTATTTAAATTCCTCTAAGACAAATGAACTGGCTTATTCACTGTTGAGTCGGGAACAGGCATAAAAGTGGAGTTCATCACAGCTCGTTTCAGACATCTATGAACAAATCCAGCTCTACAGCCAATTATGAGAAATAAGCACCAATAGAGTTCAATAGGAATGCAAGACTTGAAAAGGATATGTTTAGGCTGTTATTGTTGTAGATAACTGACTTTCTTGGCTACTACTTAAAAAAAATCAATATACATGTATAATAATGGAAATATAGATACCAGTTCTGCAAAACGCATACATTCATGTCTGCCTGTTCTAACCACATAAACACGCTCCTGAAATTGAATGAAGATACTTGTGTGCTTAAATGTTGACTACTTGGAATGTGAATGTGCAAGCACTTACAGCATCCAGATTAGGCAAGGTTCAAAAGCGCACATAAGGCATTAAGAAACCTAAGTAGCTTCTGTGTTAGCATACCGGCATTATTTTACTTAAGATACATTTTAGTAAATGTCAAAACAAGTGTCTTTTTCCAATTCCAGTGGGAAACTGAATTGAAATAGCCTATTGAACTTTTGCAGACAGGAATGGAGATAGTTTTCCTATTTACTGTAGGACACATCCTGTTAGATAAGAAGATGCAATAAATCAACTAATTTTTTGAACCTATTGAAACCATGACAAAGTGATGAAGTAATATTGTACTCCACTGTTATCAATCAGCACATTCCTAGGGAGATCCACAAGGCCAGTTTTTCAATTGCTTAATTTTTTTAAAAAATTTCTTTAAGTCTCTCTCCCCCACTCTTTCTCTAAGCCCAATTATTTTATTGTATCAGAGAACTTTGACAAAGCAGGAATTAATGCACTTGTCACATCCAATCAACAGATAAGCGTTATGATTCAGAGAAGTTTTATAAATAAACTGTACCACCACTGTTTTCAGCTGCAGTCACTCTGTCAAAGGTCAACCTCAGAGCATGATGTAAGGGAGACCTGGAAACAGAAATAACATCAAAGCTGACCTTTGAATAAAATCAAACAGCCAGTAATGAGATTATATGTACAGAGTCAGTAAACATAGCAATGAATGTGCAGCAGGGTGAGTTAAGACAGGAAATAACAACACCTGTATCTCATTTTTATATGTTGGACAGAAAACTAATGACCTAACAGCCACCTAATGGCATTAGTTCAGGTACTTCTGACTCAAATACTGACTCTCAGCAGCCAGCTTTCGAAATTTTTTTTAACCTATAGATTATAGGGATTAATTCAGTGTGACTAGTAGCTTAGTATTAGATATGTATTGACACAAATAACTGGAAAGCAAGATACTTGAACAGTGATAAAGGTGATGATTTGCTAATATTCATAAGCATTTTAAGCATATTCAGATAAAGTACTGGGAAATTATGCATATTTCACTATTACTTACCTTAATTACAATGACAAATTCTCCATGAAAGGCTATTACTGTTAGATGACCTATTATATAATTACATATCTGAAAGCATTCAGACATTAGAAAAATAGAAGTAGGAATGAAGTATTTTTTTTTTTAAAGGATATTTTTCTTCAAAACTCATTGATTATTTTGAGGTACAAGCCACAGCCAGGATAAATATCAAATTCAGATATTTATGATATCTGGAAAAAAAAACTGTATGTCTTTTCCTTCAACATTTTCTGCTGTGTCCATTTTATAGTATTTTGTGCCTAAATGGTTCCCATTACACTGGCATTTATTTTCCTGCTGTTGATTTGGGTATTTCAGGCAGAAAATCAGAAATCAAAGTTAACTGTTTGGGGGCTTCTTGTTTTTTTTTTTTTTTGGGGGGAGGCTTTTTGTTTGTTTTTAAATCTTCTTTTCCCCTGGGTTCATTTGGTATGTTTGGGTTTTACTGCAGGGGTATTGAGAAGGCCGCTCAACTTATGAGCCAAACAAAAATACTTTTAACTAACTCTGGTGAAATTAGGTAGTATAGTTGTCAGTTTGACTTGACAGTAAGAATTATTTAATGGGCTGAAATATAACAACGTAAAAAAAATACATGCAAAATAAAATTTTATAAGGTGTATAAAATAAAACATCTTATTTGCACAATAACTGTCCTTCTAAGGAAATCCATCATAGATTTACAAGGAGTGGAAAAGAGTAAAACTGCTTTGGTAATCAGACTACCATACCTATTCATTATTAATAATCATTTATTATAATAATCAAGTATATTTACTTGGTTTAAAGCTCTCATTGGAGTATTGATGTAAGCACAGCAAAAGCAGTCTTTTTCTGGAGTATGAAATGCAAATAGGCTTATTTAAAGCAAAAAAGTAAAGTAAAAGGAATAACACATTTCTTTTAGAATCTTTTCTGAAGAATGACAGGAAGGTTTGCTACTGAGATTTCTTTTAGTTTACTTCCCAATCTGAATTGATGTAGAATTTACCCAGAGTATGACTGAACATAGATTTTGCACCGCATTTTGAAAAACCATCAATTAGCTGTATCACCGGTGCAGTCAAACAGCCAGATCACAGCCAGGCTTTTAAAAGTAACTCATTGCCTAAGGATTTAGACAGGTGCCTAGTAGCTTTTTCAAAAGTGCACAGTCACTTAATACATTTCATTTGTAAGCAAACATCAGCATTTTAACAATGATTCTGAAAACTGAACAAAACAGCAAGTCAGAGAGGGTCTCGCCTAAAAGCACCTAAAAACCTTAAGTTCTCATACTGTGCTATGTAAATGGAACACTCTACAAAATTATTTGCTTCATTATTTCTTCTTCATCCTGAACTTTGCTTCATCCAAAATTTTAAGAAATTAACTTAGCTTTGATGCTGTATTTCATTTTTACTTAACTTCCAAGTAACAGTGGGGATAATCAGTATATGATTCTATTTTACCTTAAGAATGCATTTTATATATTCCATCTGGAATACAGTAAAATAGCTTTGAGGCTGACAAAACACAGTTAAGAAAACAGAATTATTAAATTTATTTGGGCTAATAGTTTAAATATACTCTAACATTTAGAATCAGAAAAAGCATGTTATTTCTGTACAGTAGAAAGGACAGTCAAATCTGTGTTAAAGCTTTCCTAATACTTTGGTACTTAACTGTGTAAACAGCGCGGTCTTAACTTTCAGTAGTTATGATCCAGTACTATGCATAGCTTTTTGTTTGAGTTATTATTAGATATTAAACAAAAAATACTGATATTGAACAAAAGCCTGCATATAACTAAAATTCTTTCACTACTCCATTGACATATCACTCTCAAAGTTGTAATGATTTTAAGGATTTTTCAATAAAAATTACAAAACCTATATTCTGATTGTAATTTAAGACAATCTTTGTAAATTGGAGATTAATAAATCTAATAAAGCTTAAAAAAAATAATCCTAAAATGCTAATGCAAACAACAGCAAACTCATGAGCTTTCACAGTTAAAGACACAAGTCTAGAAGTTTCCCGTCAGTATGCATAACTATGATACTTCAGCATGACCAAAACACACAACACAGCAATGACAGCGCACATACATGTTGCCTTAGGAAATCAATAATTCTATGCAAAGAAGGATATATCCAAGGAATTAAACACCCACCAACCATGATGAGGCTGTAACACAGCTTGGAGCTATCCTGCAGAGGGAAAAGAAAAAGCTTTTCTAGGCCAATCTTTATAAAGCTTTACCAATTTAGCTTGCTTTCTGCTCTTATTGGTGCTTAAGAGGTTAAGACTTTATTTGTGAAAACAGAGCCAGAGAGTTGGGAATCATGTTGTTTGCAGCTCCCTAAGTCTTGCTTAAGATCCTTTTCAATTACCATCCATTTCTCCTTTAAAAAGGGACAAAAAAATAGAGGAGTGGAAACAGGTCAGGGCAGTCTGTGACAATGACAGTGTGATGGGCTTGGACCCCCTGTGGTGTTTCCATCTGCTATCATTAAGGTGACTATTCAGACATGAAAAAATCCCTCTTGCTGTGCTGACAGGCAGGCATCAAGAACGATGACAAGGCATTAAGACAGAAAGTAGAGACACACGGATGTCATATCCCACAAACAACCCTGCCTTAAGCGAGACGTCTAAAATTTTATCGGAATTTACAATAAAAATCAGAGAGCTTTTACCTGGAGCTTATCAAACTTCCCTTTGTGTTAGATTGACAGCGAAGGTGCTGCTGCTGACCACACTTGCTCCTACCTGTCGTCTCTACTGTAACAAACCCAATTTTAAGCAATATTTGGGAATTTTTAGATTTTTTTTTCCTCACACTTCCATAAAAGCAGAGATTGGTTTCTCATCCTTTCTCATCGAGGGGCCAGGCAGGAAGACTGAGGTGTGAAGAAAGGCAAGCCCCGAACTTGCCAGATCGCGCCAGCAACAGTGAAAACAGCAATAAACACACCAACCCAGGCGAACACCTACGGCCAGGGCAGCCGCAGCACGCGGGAATTAAACGGGAACGCAACGCTCCACGGGGTGACACTGCTCCCGGCGCAGGCGGCAGCAGCGGCAGAGTGCAGGCTTCCGCCGGCAGGGGGCGCCGCAGGACCGCCGCCGAGGCCCGGCGCGCGCAGCACGCGCCAGGCGCGTATTCGCCTCGTGCCTGTACTAGTCCCTCACGGGTTTGATGAGGTCACCGCTAACGTCATTTAAACCGTTTCCAGCCGAGGCGCGCTCCGCTGGAGCCCCGGGCGGACTTCGGCGTGGCGGACTTCCCCGGAGCGGGCTCAGGGGCATGATGTGCGCCTTTGTCGCGTTTGTGGACGTCGCCCTTCCGGTAGCGGCACCTCGCACACCCGGGAAAGGCGAATCTGGATCTGAAGTCATCTCCCTTTGGCCACTCTTTCCTGGCTAATAAAGCGGCTCCTCTGCAAACACTGCTCGCTCTTGGGACATGGCAAGCTGTCACTTCCCCTTCTGCTCAGCATTTTCTTTTTTCCTCCAAAGCCTTCACATAGAATCCTCGAACATCTCCACCTTCATAGCTGCTTTCTTTAGCCGTTTCATGAATCAGGCTAGGAAACTGATCCTTCGATTGGTTTTACTTTGTTTTCTTTAAATATAAGAAAGAACCCAGGCATACATGGACAAAGTGCTGACTTAAGCAGATTTGTCAGCAGAAGAAACACATGTATATAACCATACTCAACTTTCCTACTCACACTCCATTTTCCCACTTCATTAAATTGCCACCTAATCACAGCTAGCTGAGGCACATTAGGAACAAATGCTAAGGAAGGAGAAGGATGATTAGGTAGGGCAATAGATTAAAATCAATATATTACTTACATTAGATCTCACTGGTGCTCAAGAATTGAAGGGTATATATACAGACACACATTTACAACCTTCCATATTTTTAAATAATCCAGCTACATGTTGATGGAAAATTAAACACAGGAAGTGAAGAGTAGACACCAGACAATGTTTCCCAGACTGTTATACCAATTGCGTTAGTATTCTGATACCTATGACTTAATGGACATTAATCAGTTCAAAGCAATCTTCGAAATACCTATTACTCATGAGAAGGTGAAGATAATACCCTAAATAGCTGAAGTTAACATTTATTGTTCACTTCATCTTGCATGCTTGTTCAAAAGTCTGTACCAATATGAAAAGATGCATTTTATTATTTGAAATACGGGTTCTTCTATGAAGATGTTTTTAATTTATATATCATAAATATATAGAAGTAAAACACTATGGACAGTGCATTTTTCTTCATCCGGTTACAGAATGGAGGCATGGCAATTTAAATTTCAGTTACCAGTACAGCTATTTCAGCCACAAGTGTTAAGAGGAGCTCTTGCTTCATTTAGAAGAAATGAGATTTGTAAAGTTAAATCATTTAGTCCAAACTAACTACTTCTTCTGTTTTCCTTAGGATTAGATAAGCACCTATCTGAAGCAAGTCACACTGGTTTTAAGATAAATAAGACATATTCATGTCATTCTCTCTCTCCCCCCATCAAGAACATAAAGAACTTAGACAACTAGCTTATTTTATGGACTTCATTGCTACTAGCAGAGACTAAAACCAACCATCCATCACAGTCACTTAAATGAGGAGAATTGAGCATGAATTTAAATGCAACAAATATTAATTATATCTTGATTATAATGAAAACATCAAAATTATGAGATATATATGACAGACATTAAATACAGATGCCACAATTATGGCATTATTGAATAATGATGAATTTTTGCCTTTGGAGTAGCCACACAAGACACATTTGTGCCTCATCTTTCCACCAGTTGAGCTTACCTGATACCATTAAAGTCCTCTCTCAGGAAACTCACAAGAGGTTCTAATGCATCCTGTAGCACATTTTGACATGTATTTTGCATGACAGCCTTGCCTACAGATGTCTTAGCAGCAAACTATTCAAGAGACTATGGGAAAAGCATAAAAATACCCCTTCTCATGTCAAAATTTTGCCAAATTAATTCTTAAAGATGCAAGACTTACTGAAAAACAAATTGTTTTATATGTGTTAAAGTGAAGCCCAGAAGAAAGCAGGAGAGAAATCTAAATGGTATCTACAAGACTACCATGTGCTAAACACAAAAACAACCCGCTTGTTTAAGATCCAACGTAAGAGCTACACTGCTTCCATCATCTTAATCAACAGGATTTCAATTAAAAAAATCCTTTCACTAGCATCTAAAATGGCAAACATCTCCAGCAGTGGCCACAGACATCATGTTTAAGCAGTAACAGAGACAGAGGTCTTAACAAACCTCTCCAAAATTTTGTAACAATCAAGTATAAGGACACAAGCCTTATCAGCCAGCATGTGTGGGCAGAGGTCTGCAACCCTTACATGCCTTGACTGAGCTGGGAAAGAAACCATGTTCCCTTAACCCCACCAGTTGGCTCACCAAGACTGGCACTGAGACCTGAGCTGAGGAGGTCTGGAATGCCAAGCAGGTTGCTTCAACCTCCAAAGGCATATCCAACTCATTATTGTATTCCTGAACAAAGTGACTAAAAAGAGCTGAAGAGGAGGGAGAAAGAAAAGATTTCCCAATACTACATATGGGAGAAGTAACTCCCCAACAGGAGGAGGTGTGGGATTGCCGAGTGCCCCCTTGTCTCCCTATCAGACAAAGCTTACTTTTTCCACTCTGAATGCAAGATTGAAGATGCCAAGTGTTAAAATGTTAAAAAAAGGAAGGCGAATTTGCAGAGTGAGTGGAAACCGAGGGTACGTCAATAAAAGCAAATATACCGGCAAGGAAATTTACAGGGAAAGATAGAGCATGTTACATACGGAATAGTAAAAAAGCTGACATGAACTTCAAGAAACTGTCAAGAAAAGATCAAAGTGTAAATAAGATCATAGGGGTCCTTTTTTATTTTTGCAACTTGTTTTATGTGCCTTTTATGTGTGGAGGAAATAAAGAAAGAATCTTTTGTTTGAACTTTAATCAACTCTTAGATTCCAAGAACAAAAGGGCTTATAGGTAGCAATCCCTATTGCTTCAACAAGAGAAACAAGGGGTTCCATCTGTAGAGACCTCTGCAGTAAAATGTGGGATCATTAATCTACAATAACATGGGTTTCATTTACCTTGAGCGGTGCATTGACTCCCTATATAAAGAAATGTTTTACTTAGCAGACAAAAGTTGAACAAATCAGGCATAATTATGATTTTTTTTTTTTTTTAAAGCAGCCTGCATTTGTGTGGGCTGCATTATTTTTTCTTGATGTAATTACATAGAGACATAATGGATTCTAATACAGAAAAAACTGCAAAGTGACTGGTACCTTTCCAAGGGAAAGTCTTCAAGACTTCCGTAGGGATCACTGGGGAAAACTGTAAGCACAGCCACTTTTATTGTTTTCTTTGGTCTCTAAACTGAGCATCTAAGAATAATGAACAGGATCTTAAAGCATCTAAATATGTTCATATGAGAGGTATCTTTAGTTGTAAACACACCTTAAGAATTTCCCCATTAGAGGCAGACTACATAGAGTACGTGATGACCTCTATCTCAAAAGATTTAGTAGTCTTTAAGCTATTTGTCACTGCCCTTCAGCTGCGATATAAGTACTTGAGAGCTCTTGGTGGGTTTCTCTTGAGTTTCGAACCAGTTTGTCTAAGCACATGTCACTGTCCCCAGCCCCAGCCAACCCAGATGCTGTTTGCAATCAATAGCAGTAGCTATCTAGCATGTAATGTTATGCATCATGCAACATGACTTTAAACAGATCTACTTAAAACAAACCTGACACTAATAGGTTCCAAGAACAGACTTTCACTATTTGCAGTAGTGATAGGGCAGAATTATAGTAACAGTGGGAAAGTTTAAGCATTTCTCTAGTGAAAGTCTTAGTAAAACAGCGTAGGAGAAACTGCTGCAAACTAAAGAAAGCAACCAAAACTGAACAGTGGTGAAACACTGACAGGAAACAACTTTGAATTAGGCAAATTTTAATTTGACAGATACGCATTTTCAAATAATCCCTTAAAGCAGTTCCTGGATTAGCCTGTTCACAAATAAAAAGGCACCATTCGTGAAAGGAATTATTTCATTATTTCACCACAGAAAGGTATTATTTCACCACAGAAAGGTTCTTATATCAATTTTGGACATAAATGTAGCATTTTTGGTGAAGCTCTTGAGCATTAACTTAAAGAAATAAAATTAAACTACAGAAGTCAGTAATGTAATAGGAGAACCTTTGTTTACCAAAACAATTATGGAAATACTAAACAACTATTCCACAAAAACATTGTATCAATCTGCCCCGGATGTCTAAATAAATAGAAGTGTTCTGCCATAAACAAAAACGAGGGGACAAGCAGAATGAAATAAAAAAGCCCTGCTGAGGAACGAAAGAGAGCACAAAACATCAGATCAGAGTATTTTAAGAGTAACAGCTACATATTCTTTCTGATGTTACTGCGTATTTGTTGACTTCAGCAAGAAGCTGCTTCCAAATATCTTACAGTAAGTGTTTATTAGATTGTTTTTCTCTTCCCATCAGATTTCATTCAGTGTAGTTCATTTATGGTAATTGATACAGGAAGTCTCACATGTCAGTTTTCAGTTTATCTGTGCTTTTTGTCAGCTGGAGTAACAACTTAGTATTTTGACTGATAAAAATTACATTCAAAGGTAATTTATACAGGAAGCTGCACGTAACCCCAAATACAATTTAAAAATAGATCTTGCACAAAACTTTGTGGTTTACCAGAAGCTATCACCATTGAAGAAGTCTCTCAGAGAAAAGATAAATTTGGTGCTAGCTTAAAGATATTTTCAATCAAGAGCTCCAGGAATAGAGCCAGCTTCCCCCAACTGCTTTCAAAGCAGATGAATTTTCAACATATAACAGGCATGAACGCTAGCTTTTATGGGTGATAGTGTCTCAGTGATGCCAGAGCAATTTGATTCAAAATTTAATTCTTTAATGGATCCATAAAATCTATTTTTTTCTCCAGTCATACTTTAGCATTGATCAAATTGATAGTAGGTTCTGCCAGGCTTCCCTGTAGCCAGACTATTTTACTGATATGACAATGATCTCCAGATTACAAAGAGACACCTACTTACTGAAAATACTGGATTTACACAGAAACTGCAGCCTGACCAGCTTTGTGACTATCTTGACAAGGAGTCTGTAGTTTAAAGGCTTCTCTGCATGACAGCTGGGCTAAGGAAAAGGACATACTATCAGAACTACCCTGTAAGGTCATGTTCCCACCAAACTGGAAGGAAGTATTCTAGTTCTCATGAAAGTGCAAATTATTTTTGAGTGTTTTACAAGCAGCTTCCAGAAGGGACGCAAAAGAAAATGCAATCATTTTGAAAACTGAAAATGTTCATCTGGATACAAAATTCAAATTAGCTAACAGTGATATTAGATAACCACCTGGTTAGACAAGATTTAGAAAATAAGGAGATTTTGCACATGTAAGTTTCACAAAAAAAAAAAATACATGTTGGCTATGTAAGGAATGAGCTAAGATAACATGGCAGGAGAGAATCAGCTGCTTTCTCACTCTTACAAAAAAAGACCAATTTTTCTGAGTGAAAACCTAAAATGATTTAATTCTGAACAATCTAATGCTTGAATTCAAAGTTGTCATTTACTTACTCTTTTCATAAGACTCTGGACTGTTTCACAGTAATTTCAGTTATTTTTCATTAATAAAGAAGTTCTTCCTATGTGCCTTTGTCATCTTCATATACCTGAAAATCAAATACATGCAAGTTAAAGACTGAAAATAAACAAACCAGATCAACTCTAATAATTTGGATGCAGCTACATTAGCATTTTAATTCGGATCTTGAGAGGCACCTTGGAAGTAGATTTCCCAGGCATCCCCACTCCCAAGAATCCATTTCACCCCAAAACTTTGGAACATGGAACTGGATTCCTTTCGCATTAAGCAAGCAGAATGTTGCATTGCAGCAAAGGATCTGATGTTCTCCAACCAAAACTAAAGCACTCTGTGTCCAGACCACATATGAGTCAGTCAAGTAAAAGGTACCATTTAGAATGGCTGCAGGACCATCAGCATTCACTTATCTGCTGACTATAGAGCTTGTGTCACAGTATTTTCTAGATAGACATTGTGTGCAAAACTCCTGGCATTTCTTTGACACTTTCTGCCTTAGAAGAAAGTAAGGAAGAATTTGAAAATTCTGTAGCTAGTTCTACTCAAGGCAAAAGGTGACATTAAAAACTTTCTTAATATTTCGTTCTCTTACCAAGTTCCGTACTGCTGTATGAAAATATACCAGATAAAGAGGCTTCTTATTTATAAGGTAGCTATAACCTTGAACAAAACTTTCTGAAGTATCTCAGTTGCATAAAGCCTAATACTCCTTAAATCCATCAGATGTTTTGCAAATTTTAACTCACATACATCATATTATAGACTCAGAACAACTTTCTTTCATATGAAAGAACTTCAGAATAGTGTTTTCAGTAAAACAATGAAAGAAGTGCAAGGCCAACATAAGATAAGCTTTTGCAACCTGTGGATATTAGAAAGTGGCAGGCAGCCAGCACCACAATGTGCTTAGTAAGAATACAGTGTAAAGGGAAGGAAGAAATCCTGTCAAAACACCTAAGCAATGAGGACAGAAGATATTAACGTCTAGCCCAGCCAAAAGAACTTCCCTTTGATCCTATCCTTTTATAGGAGTAAAGGACAAAGAAAATAGAAATCACAGGCTTGGATCGTAGCAAACAGGTCTTAACAGAGAAAGTAACAACAGTTTGTACTTTATGCTCCTGTAATGTTAATAGAAAGACTTCTTTTTATTTCTTATTCTAAGCAATGAAGATAATGCATTGCTACAGACTCCTAGCTGCCAAGCCTGAAGCCAGTGGGGGATGCAACATGGCTCACAGTAGTTCCTTCCAGCACCACTAAACCAACTGTTAAAAGTTCTGTCAAGTCTCACAGTAGGTGTCATGCCAAGAGGCATTGAGCAGTACCCATCTCTTGTATCACAGCTGAAGCAATTCTTCACCAAGGTGCAGAGAAACAGAGAGATACGTATCGACTCAGAGGATGGAGGGAATAAAATACGAACCTATGTTTTACTGCCCTTTGCATAACAAATGCAAAGATAAGCTCTTAAAAAAAAACTAGATGCAGAGGACTTTTGGAGAGCTTGAAGCAAACCACTTGAGTCAAATATGACTATGTCATTGCTACAACAATTCACAGGGAGCTCTCCAACCTTATTTCAGTTAATAAGATGATTCTTTTACGATAGAGAAAATAAATATTTGTTCATTCTCACCAATTTTTCTTTTATTTCTTCATCTCTAACTTCATTTTGCAACATCCAGGCAGAAAAAATAATAGGTAAATATGAATCCATCACTGCTAGACAGATCTTAAACCTACTCAGAAAAGATTTACTTTTTTTTTTAATGACCACATGATACAAGGACAAAAAAGTTCAGATTTTTTTTAGTATCCTTTTGATTCAGAGGTAAATTTAAATACTTTATGCAGTGTTTAAAACATCCCTAAATCCTGAGCACAACTATGTGTTTTAATCCCATTCTTACAGAACAAACTTGTTTGAATTGAAAACTTATTTAAAAGCAGATTGGGATAGTTTGCTGGAAAAGGTGTGTGTGTAACTCTCCATCTAGTTTAAGATCAAATCCTTAGAATGCACATTTTAGGTATTTTTTTGCATAATTTCATCAATGAAATAATGCCACCTCTTGATGAAATATGGCAGATAACCAGTGTCAAGCTTGCTACACAAGCAGGTAAGCTTTGGTACTATTCTATCAGGTGACACCTGGGTGTTTGGAATTTACCTAAACCAGCAGAATACACTGACATGCATTATTTTTAGTACTCCAGTATGTAGGCAGCTATAACTATCATTTAATATCATACAAAGGAAAATACTTTGTACACAAAGCTAAACCATAGTCTACAAACCATGACCTATATTCCCTGTAGACATATGTCATCATGTCTTGGCATTCCTCAGAAATAAGCAGTGGCACTTAAGAATACTCTAACCTGTGAGTGCAAGCACAAAAGGATTAAGGCAGATTGTGCTGCACAGCACTTATGACAAGAATGCATTGTGTTGTAGTCTTCAGTTACCTTAGTCTTTTAAAAAAAAAAAAAAAAAAAACCAAAAACCCAGACCAAAAACCAACCAAAAAAAAAAAAAAACGAACCCAACACTCAAACCAACACAGAATATGCTGCTTTACCTACAGTATGGTTTAGTTATATGTGATTTAATTAAGAGTCAGTCTGCACATATACAATGTGTATGCGTATATCAAGATTCAATGACAAATTAAGATAAGTAGCCAGATGGGTATTGTGGAAGTGGTTAGACTGGTATTTACTGGGTTCTGCAGGAGTGGGACGGGGAATGCACAATCAGGCAAACGTTTTACCTTGTATTTATTTTGCAATGTAATAAGAAATAATTGTGAACCAGAGAACAATAAAAAGCAACCATAAATCAGAGGTCAAAATTAATTAGAACCAATAAATAAGCATCTCACTTAGCGACTTAGCTCTATGTGTAGCCACACTTCTTCCCCCAACCCCACTTTTTTTAATTGAACAGTTAACCCTGTGAGTCATTAACTACTTGAATAATCCTTACTTAGGACCTGTAAGGAAATGCTCTTAATTTCTATGGAAGAAGTGAACAAAAACTCATCAGAAAACAAGTGTTGAAAAAAATTCATGGCGAGACTGTTACAATATAAAAGTCTGTTGGAAGACATTTTTTATAACATACATATTTGAGGCATAGTTTTGATTGAACATGAACACATACACAATTGTTTCAAACTAAAGCTATTCAAGCCCCATTCCTGCTTATAATAAAGTCACTAATGGAGTACTATTGTCATCTATGAATAATTTCACAAATGCAGTGCTGATGTTTGTGTGGAATGTATTTGATTAAATCTGGCTTTAGGCATAACATGAAAATCTATTTCAGCATATTACCGTGTATCCAGCAAAAGTACCTCGGAGTGCAATCCTAAAATAAAAATCAGAAACGTTACTTGAAATGATCAATAAGCAAAACACACCATCAAGTTTTCTGTGGACTAAAATAGCTCTTGGAAACAAAACAGGGAAGAAAAGGGCTTCTGCCTGCTGAAGCTACCTGCTGATAGTTAATCTCTTTTGCAGTTTTGAGATTAAAACTACAACAAATAGTCCTCTTGGAAAAAGAAAGAAAAAAAATGTTCAACCCACACTTAGCCCTGGCAGAACTCAGATACTCTGAAGACAGCAGTCACTCCAGAGTTCAAAATGCACTGAAGAGGGAAGTCCCTTTTTTTTTTTTAGTAAGGGACTTACACAAGCTGGCAATTGTCTTTGTAATAGCTACCTAAGAGTCCAGTACATGCTAGCATTGCTTTTAATGTAATAAAAAGAAATATTATTATCAGTGAATTACTGATGTACTTCAAGTTAGTAAAAACCATTTATAGAATACTCAAAATCATGTAAGTTATTAGGCAAAAGAAAATATCCATGGAGTGCTAAAAAAGGGTTGGGTTTTTTTTTCAGATATTTAGGAACAGTATCAAAGCTTGAGAAAACCAAAGAATTCAACTGACTGACAATTATGAAAATGTACACTTGCAGTATATTATTATAAGCTTACCTACACATCATGTGGAATACAGCTTCACCACAAAGGAAAGTAGAATAGGATTACTTTCACTAAGTATACTATGACTTATATAAGAAAACATATTGCCTTAAGCAAATGGAATACACAAAATATCTAAACCTGCCTCAAAAGTTCCAGAATTTCCCATATAGTATAAAACCCCCAACAACACACAAGCTCAGACTTCTCACTGAACCCCCAGTAATACCTAAAGCCCCACCTACAATAAACATTCACATGTGGTGCAATTCCGGTGGCAACAGGTGCCCTGATTTTCGCCTGGTTAGATAACAACACCGGGAACAGCTGTGGAAATCAAGCTTTTGCATAGCATAAACTTAAGCAATATGAGGTCAGAACTTATTTTCTTACTTTTAATTCAGCAAAACTTTAAAAGTTAACCAGATACATGTACATTGATATGCAAAAATTTTATTATCAGACAGTAGTTCATTCTGAATGTCCCTGAACAGCAAAGTGCAGTTATGGTTTGGGGCTAGTTGCAACAAATAGCCTAATAGGAAAGTAAATATCTAATTTCCAGTCTGTATTTCTGTGCAGGTACCGTGTTCAATCACTTCACAAGCACATGAAGAAGTAAGGCAAACTAAATAACGAGATATTTAACTTGCAACAACTGCAAGCTCTAGTCCTCAAAGGTAAGGACAGGCTAAGATGAAATAAAGTTAACAGCAAGGCCCAAAAGTGCTGTTCATAAAGGTGACCCAAACCCAGCAAAGTGCTCCTGTTCTCATTTGACCCTGTTAGACTCCATAACAGGAACCTAATACTGTTTTGGACAGTGTAAAGCAAACCTCACTGTGTAAAAGCCATGCCGAACTATTTTAATTCTCACATGGTTACCCACTAGTCACAGTGGATGTACATATCCACAGCTAAAGTGGATAAGCTACTGATCAAAGATCAGAATTGTTTAGAATATTTGTCTGTTAAAGTAAGCTTGAGGATAGCTTAGAACAGGTTTATAGCTTAAAGTGTATTTTGCCAGATGAATTAATGTCCTTTCTCATGAACACTGTAGATCTTCAAGCAGCTCTCTTGAAGATTTTAATGTTCCAGGAAAATCTGCTGGGAATTTCTGTTTTGTTTCATAGAGTTTAACTTTCAAAAAAGGAGTTTAGGTAAACACATATATACATATAGTCTACTTAGTTACTTTTGAAACTAATTAGCAAAATAAATAACAACTTGAAATTAAAGGCTACTACAACCCACCTCTAAGCCCATACCCAAAAAAATGAGAAACATACTCTTTGTACAAATGCATTTCAGAACTCATAGAATGTATATCTCATACATACACACAATATTGCCAAGCAGAAGCCAGGATATTTTTAATCAAGATACTAGACCATAAAAGGCTAATGAAACATACCTTGCTTCAGACAGATTCAGAAAAAAGCTTTTGTTAATAGGAGGCTCTGTTATATGCACACCAGTACAAAAGACACCCATATTCTTGATTAGCCTATAATAGTGGAGCAAGTTGAGAAAGGTGGTCTCTCTAGCTTTGGACAGATGCTTGTAATTCGTCAATCAACTTTTCTCACCTGAAAGCTTAAGTTACAATAGCTACCAGAAAGAGCTAATGTTGATGCTATACCTG
>JAOEHX010008910.1:0-21408 GCA_025448015.1 Bolborhynchus lineola
GGCACAAATTGAAATAGAAATCCCATTTAAATGTAAGAAAAGACTTTTTTTTTATGTAGTGAGGTTGATCACATGCTGTAACATGTCTCTTGAAGTGTGGAATCTCCATCCTTGAAGACATTCAAAACAAAACTGCTGGCCACAGCCCTGAGCAACCTGTTCTAGTTGCCCCTGCTTTGGGGTTGGGGTTGGATTAGACTATCTCCAGAGGTCCCTTTTGACCTCGGATACTCTGTGATTCTGCAAAAAACTGTAAGCCTTAGATGCCATTCTAGATCAGGAGGAAGATGTTGGGGAAGGAAAACAGGCTTTTTTGTTTTCCCTTGTTAGATGGAATCAGCTTAGTTGCTGGCTGGTTTTCTTCTGCTTAGCTTCTTGCCCAGATTTTCCTTGGTGTTTGTATCGGTTTTCTGTCAGTGGGTCTGCACTCAGTTTACAAGGGTTTATAAGGTGTCTTTACCTCTTTGTGAAGCAGGGAGAGAGGTTTTCTTGCACTTGTGGGCAGTGGGGGAAGGCAGAGGAGAGTTTCATGTAATGTTTCTTTATCCCATAGAAAGTATTTTCTAGCTCTTTTTTAGGCAGTTCTTACAAAGGTGAATTCTGTACTAACCTAGTGCTACTGTCTCCATCACAAACTGCCCAAGTAACAATAAGGAGAAATATAATTCTGTTACCATATCTGATAATGGAAACTATGATCAAAACTTCAGAAATGAAGTACCATTTGGAAGAGGTGTTTCAATTTTTTTACCGTTTGAGTTCAGGCATAAACACTGATGGTGTGTGAATACTGCTGAGGCATGAGAAAGAGCTCAAAGTGAGCATAAAGTGCTTCTTAAAAAATAAACTTCTGAGATGCTGAATGCAACACTTTATTAAACCAACTGATGCTTCTTTTATACTGTTTTCAGTTTGGGAAGGTTTTCCTATTTTTCTGACATCTTTTTTGCTTCTTGGTATAGGGACCTTCACTTATCATCAGGGTTTAGTTATTTTATTGGTTATAAATTGATAAAATAGAATGTACTATGCAGGAAGAGTTTAGGCTCTTTGCACAGGACTTTGACTAAAATTAATGGGACATTTGCTAGGAAATAGGAGTTGCTTGCTGTTCTAGGATGTTGCTTTGTTGTAGTGAATGCATAGGAAATGGCTCACTGCTGGTCTTATCCCTGTAAAAAGAGCAAGGTAAGATCAGATGCAGAAAATCTGACCCAGAGATTTTAAGTCGATACCTCTTCGTCACCTGAACAAAATGAATTATGGGGACGATTTTCTATATTTTGCTTAAAATGCTGCTTTAGCATGTTTTCCTCCTTGTCAGCAGACATCTGGTATGCTACAAATAACCCACTTTACTTAGGGTATAAAAAATAGTGCTGCCTTACTTTATTGAGTTTCTGCTTAACTACATGTAAGTAATTATGAAGAAATTGGTAATTTAATTAACTGTTTTAATAGTTCTTATACAATTAGATTGAGTTACAAGTATTTGCAGTCTGACATTATTTTACAGATTGTGCCTATGTCATCTACTGTGTTTCTTAGTGCTTTCTTTGGTATAATTTCATCATTTCAATATTATTTTCTTGAAATTCCATGCATTAAGAAACAAGGTATTTTGTTTCGTGTAAAGGAGAGCAGCACTTCAAATCTGTTCTCTCCAATCTGCTGTGTTAACCCCAAAGAAGTTAAAAAGGCCAGAAGAAAAAGTTGTAGGTCAGGTGCAAGTTTTTTTCCTAATCTGATGTGCTATGGACCCTGAAATTTTTGTAGTGGGTTTGAAAGTCTGTCTACCTGCTATAGCATATGCTAGTTGCTTGGTTTCTTCTTAAACACACCTGTTCTAATTATGTTGTATTCTCTTCATGTTTTGAAACAAAATGTTGGAAGCTAAGGTATTAGTGAAAACCTGCACTGAAGCTTCTGTCTGCTTTTTCTCACTTAAAGCATTGCAGTTAACCTTTGCAGACATTATTTAGTGTGTTGGAGACCTTTAAGTAGAACATTGAGTTTTCTGCTTTCTCTTTTCCAGGTTCTGCAGTGTTTAGATTTGCTGCTTCAAGTAAAAAAAACTAATTAAGATTTGAAGAGTGTGGGTTTTGCTTTTATAGCTGATTAATTTAGTTTCCATTGAAAACAGTTTCCAGATGGATAGTATCTATCAGCCTGCTGGATACCTTGAGTATTCTGACAATGTAAGTTGTCTTAAAGATGAATTGTGTGGAGAAAGGCTTCATATCCTTGCCTTGACCTGTCTGGTGAAAAGGTGTACAAGTAGAGGGGAATGAGGGTTGATGGAGAAATAATCTTAGGTGGCTTCTTTTTTTAGTGTTCTTTTCTCTTTTAAGCCATCTTTTATTTGTGCTAAGTTAAAAATGAGTGTTTGAAACATATCACAAAATGTTATTCATTGGTTTCTTTAGTAAGACAGGCTAAAGAAGCTTTTATAGATAGAACAATTTTAGAGGAGTAATGATTATCAAATTGAAAAGTCCTCTCATCTTGAATTTCAATCATTTCAAAATTGGTTTAGGTTACTGAATTACTCTATGCTGAGATAAGTAGCATATTGAGAGCTTTGGCAATAGAGGACCAAAAATGACCATGTGGCAAAAATGTGCATAACTTTCCTCCACTGCTGTTCCAAATCATAGCCTGATTTCTGCTGCTGATGGTTTGAAAGGAGTAGGTGATTGGCACTGTATCCTTTCTTCATGGTAGCAAGCTGCTCTTTCAGTACAAATGTAAAGGGTGGTGTGGACTGCTGAAGCAAGTGTTTGTTAGTTAAGGGGAAGGATGCTGTGTTGCAGCTCGCAGCCACTGCAGTATAGGGTATCAGCTGTGGGATGGGTGCCTGTGTGTTGGCTGATGCTGAGCTTTGCAGCCCTGGTCCTGTGCGTGACTCAGTTGTGTATCCGCCCCCAAAAAGCAAGGAAGAAGTACTAATTTAAAAAAAAAAAAAAATATTGCTCCTGTATCTTCATCCTTCTTTGAATATAAGGAAAATATTTTGGAATAATATTTTTGTTCTAAAATATATGTCTGCTGCTGTGTTCTCTGAGGTATAGATCAACAGTTCACATAAGGTTCCATGACTTTGATTGAAACACATAGAAGCAGTTTTGCTATTCCTTTTAAAGGCTCACAGCAGCTTTTCCCATTTGCTTTAACTTATAAATAACAGAAGAGCTTTTGAACACATTGCTGGGGAACTGGAGAAACATCTATTTTTTGTGTGTGTGTCTTAATAAACTAGCAGTATAGAGAACATGATTAATCTTTTATCCACAGTCTACCACAGTGGGCAGTTTCCTAAAACAAAATTTACCAGTGTTTGACAAGAAATTTTATTTTAGGTGTAAAAACCCCCAAAACCAGACAAATGTATTCTTCTTTATAAATGTTCCTTGCTTCTGTAGGAACAGGAGGATGAATTTGGTAGCTGCTGTTTGCAGTTGAAAAGTTACCTCTATACTGGTTCTTAGTTTGTGAGTAGGCTATTTGTGTGGGGTGCCTTGGGCAAGACAGCTCCATGTGGAGGAGAGGCAGACAGACCCTGTAAATGGGCCGTGACATATACCTGGGGAAAAAAAAGAGGGTGCAGGCACTGAAGATGGCCATGACTAGAGAATGGATAAGCAGGATCTGATGTCTGATTTATGTAACTTGGAATGCCCCAGGCCTGTTGGCATCACCAGCTCTTGGACCAGTGCAGTTCTGCCAGTGTACAAGAATTAAATGGTGAGCTGCATAATGCTAAAACCCCATAGCTTTAGATACTACTGTTTCAGAATGTACCAATTCTTAAAAAGTGTGGCATAACTAATTTGTTCACGTTTTGAATGATGCAGGATTTTAACAGTAATGACAGCATTGTGGTCCGGATCCTTCATTTCATGCCATATGTCATGCTTGTAATTTAATTCTGAAAAGTCCTTGCATAATGATTTAAAAGTGCTTTAAGTACTTGACAGCACATCATCAGCAGGGAGAAGTCAGCTACTGTCTGTGTGAATTCCCTTCTAGCCCTTTTGACTAGATTATTCAGCACCTTGTTTTAAAGACAGATGACATGCAAGTGTCTTCTGAAAGTCACTTGTATAACTTGAAATTAGAAAGTAGTGCATAAGTATTAATGATAGTACCAGACAGTACATTGTAATGAATGACACAGCCTGAAAGACGTGTGTTTCCTGCATACGCACCTTGCCACAGGGCCTTTGCTAAGTTACAACTCCATGATTAATATCAGTCAGATGCATCCAGTCTCACAATTTATAACCCTTACATGCAAAAAGCTCAGTTAGGTGGTCATTGGCTTGAACCTTCCTAAGCTTACCAGGCATGCTGGGAGGGCAGTGGTGGTGACAACTGTTATTAGATGGGGTCTTCATTTTTTGTCTCCTTGAATGCTAAATAAAGAGCGGGGAAAAAAAAGTATTTCAGTGATGAGGGGATTTCTTTTCATCATGAAGCTGTGGACTGCACGGAGCTAAGCTTGCAGGGGCCCATTTAAACATGGTTTTGAAAGATAAGTTATATGCACATCTTGCACACTTCTATTTCTAATTCTTGAAGACATCTGCCTCAGGGGTTTTCTTCTGTATAATATGAGCTCAGATTTCAAACAGATAACCTGAGCAGAAAACCCACCCAAAGCCCCTGGTACTGGAAACTGCACTGGTAGGTTGGGATTTGAGATCTTCCTCGGACTGCCAGTGCTTGTGGGAGCTGAGCACTGCTTAAGAGGGGAAACTTCAGTTTTACAGCTTTTACTTGTGTATTTATATATAATATATGACAAGTGTCTTCTGAAATTGCACAGTTCGTATCAATTATGCACCAAACCTTAGATTATGCCACAGGATTTGCTTCTTTCCAGTTAATGCCTTAGGCAGCTTAGTGGGGAGTCCGTATTTAGAAATGCCATGCAAAGGATTAAATGTATTTTTTATAAATGTATAATGAATTAACTTCCTTATTTGAAAAATACCATTACTTTGTAAAACAAAGCAGCATGGGGAGAATTTACTCTTTGGAGAGTTCACTTTTAGCACGTGTTGTCTTAACCTTTTTTTTTTTTGAATACCTAAATAATGAATGGCTGTAAAATCAGATGATTGTTATTATGAAAATTTCATTCTTGTTTCCAATTATGAAAGTGTTTGCTATTTGTGTGGATTTTGAACATGTTTCTTAAGGTTCAATCAAATAAATGTTAAGAGACTATTGAAAATCAGGTTTGCTAATGCACTAGTGTGTCAGGAGAAAAATGTTTCTAGTTTTGTAGTTGTGTCAGACTATCAAAGTTACTGATTACTGAGGAAATTCTGCCTATCCTCTGAATTCTGAAACAAGTATTTATTGTGTTTTGGAGATGTCTACATCTTTGTGGTTTTTTTCCATGGCTGGGTTGGTTTTCTTTGTTTATGTCAAGTAAAAAGATAACTTCAATGCTAAATAGCTAATATTCTTGAAAATATTGAGTGTTAAGTGTTTACATTACAGATTTTACTGTGAGGTACTGCCTGTCCAGAGGTTGGCACAAACCATTTTATAGTGCTGTATTAAATCATTTGAGTAAAACAGCTGATTTTGTGTGCCTTTTTAAAAGAAATTCTGTTTATTCTATTGTAAGCAAATGCTGTTTGTTTTGCTGTTATTCACCCTTTTTTTTTTTTTTTTTTTTTTTGTTGTTGTTAAACAGAATTGTTGTTTATCTGAAAGATTTCTCCTGCAAGGTACTCTAACCTCAAGAGTTTTACTTGATTTGTTTTCTTCTGGATTAATAAGCCCTGAGGTAACAGGGTGAAATATGTCTTCTCTTCATAGTTAAGGCATCCAAGTACAAAGTAGCAATAACAAGAGACTAGTTGGCCCCCCTGCCTGCCATCTGTGATAGGCAGCTGCTGGGTTGCAGTGCTTTGTGTTGAAGGAAAGACATATCTCACTTGTTTTGAGATGAAAAGCTAGTATTGGGAACACTGCTCTCTAGGAAGATGTAGCCTACTTTGGCATACTTCTGTGAGGCAGTATCTTCTAATTTAACATACAGAATGTAAGGAGTTAAATATGTGGTGTTTACTACATTGGCCTGCAGAAAGTGGGTCGGTTTTTCAAGGAGGGCGTAGTGTAGGGAAAATAGCGCTTTCCATCTATATCCCCTTAGTTTTAGTGTTCAGAGGCAAGTAAGTGGCTGCCACATGTACCTATGTAAAGGCTTTTCCATGTGTTTGTAGAACTCATGGGTGGTATTTGGAGACCAGCACTTGGATTCTTCTTTGGGAATGGTGGTCCAATGCTGGCTTTCAGGACCATCCACCAGATCTTTTGCCTTGCATGAACAGATGCTGTGTTCCTGATGTGGCTTTCTGCTGTGTCTGTGTGCGACCAGCAAGTAAGAGCACTGGCATAGTTGTCCAGCAAAGGTGGCTTAGATGTTGTCATATTATTTCCTATGGTGTGGAGTAAGAAGAAAGGAGGGGGAAAATCACATGTAATCCATTGGCTTTCTGTGAAGACAAGCATCTCCTTCTGTGAGGATACAGTAGTGAATGTTTGGAGGCAGTAATATCTTAATTTATTCTAGATAAATTCTTCAGAGAGTGGAGTTCTGGGGTGTGGGTTTGGGTTTTTGCTTTGGGTTTTGTTGGTTTTTTTAAACAGCTGTTAATGTTGATAGGTGGTTCCCTTAGGCTATTCAGACAGAAGGTGCATAGGCAACATGTCAGACAGAGTTATGAGATGGGATTGTTGAGGAAGCATAGAGGGAGGAGAGACAGGAGGAGCATGCTGAATAGGTGTGTTCATACTGATCAAGAGTCTGAAAATGCTTGGTTGTGTGTGGAATGTATCTGTTTGGAAGACAGTGAAAAGTCTCCTTGAATGTTGTTTTTCTTTGTTTGCCTAATAGAATTGCAAGTACCAGGATTACCAAAGCTAAAAAGTTTGTTTTCCTTCTCTTCAAGACTAATGATAAATCAGGTGTATCAGTATGATGGTTTGTGTGTAGCCACTTGCATTTATAGTTAGATTGTATTTTGGTATTTTCAGTTGGTGCACATGCCTCACTCCAGGTGAGAAGTAATTGAGTCATTTGTGACACTTTTGTGGTCCTATGAATGCTCTCTTTTTTAATTTAAAGTGGTCCCTATTATTAAAGTGGTGGTATGAGCCGTGTTCTCTGACACAGCTAGTTAAGAGAGCTGTAAGAACAAAGTAGTTTGTAGAGAATGATCAGGGAGAAAATGCTCAAACCTGAGGATTTTACCTCATGCTATGGCAGAAGTGTTGGCAGGAATATGACTTGTTATACTTTTATGTTGCTACTGTTGTGGTAAGCAAATAAGGTGAAAACATAAAAAGTTAATTTTTAAAATACAGTGCTTTTGTATGTGTTGTAAACTTTACTAACTCCTGAAATTTGTTGCTGGAAATATTTTCAGAGCTAAAGATTGAGGAATGTGTTCATAAGTAAGTATTTTCCCACCTCATAAATCAGGTGAGACATCATTACCTATGGGGTCTGGAAGCGGCTTCTTTTGTAATTCGCTTGAAACCTTTTAGATTTCTGACAGCATCTTGTAAAAAAGCCTGTATCCCCCTGTTCTAGACAAGGAAAACTGGATGTGGCCAGCATGTCAGCGATCAACGAATTGCTAAGCAAAAAGAGCTTATCCTACTTCCATTTTTTTTCACCTGCTAACCTTAAAGAGTATGTGGAAGAAGTTCAGCACTATCTGTTATTCAGATAATATTTTAATTTTTGAAGCTTTCAGTGTTGGAGAACAAAGGAATTTCTATTCTATCACATCACTGGGTTTTAGCAACAGTAATAACATGAAGTAACACTGTGGGGTATTTTGTGTGAAAATGTAGAAGAAAATGTTTTCTTCATGGAGAGTAAGTACTTGTTGGACAGTTTCAGAATGATTTCTGTAACTTCCATAAATCTAATGCATGGCTGTTGAGAAGTTAAAGCTCTCCATAATGCTCAGTATTTGCAAGCTGTACACAAACCTCTGTTTTATACTGAATGTAATTTCAGATGGGACATGTGGTCTTGTATAGAGATTGGGACTGTGCTATCTAGCATGAAAACCCTAATGTCATGTATGATTGCATAACTTTTAAAGTTGTCAGTGCTAAACAAGACTGTACATACTTTTTAGTGAGCTAAAAGCCTAAGGAATAAAAGGTATGGCAGCACCTGAGTAGGTTCTTTTCTTGAAACTGTTTGAGTGAAGGGAGAAGGAAGTGGAGGTTTTTCCATGCTTAATTGAGTGGCTTCCTTTGGTTTCCATCTGACATACAGATTTACATAAATGACAAATATAAAGTTAACCATTAATTACTTAGCAAACAAAAAGAGTTAGCAATGATTCTTAATGCATGAAAATGTGAAAATTAAGACTGCAGAAATCTGTTAATGTTGCACAACTATTTAATTGTGTAAACAAGCATGTTTTGTGGTCAGCAATGGAGGATTTTAGTACAGAGGTTATAACTTCTTTTGAGACAGAAGCTTAAAGCAAACTGATATTTTATTACATGAGTTCAAAGTTTTCAAGTTGTGCTGCTCCACTGTAGTACAATAGAAAGCGAGTAGCTTTATGTAACTCTGCTCACCCTTGAAGGCTTGCTGTCTTTTCAAACTAAGCTGATATTCCAAGCTGCTTGGAAGCAGAAGATACCCTAAAGATAACACTAAATGTTTGCAAGTGTTGAAGTGGTGATGTGCTTTGTGGCTAGTGCTGTTGAAAGACTGTAATGGTTAAGATTTTGCTACTGTTTCTGTGATGACATAAACTTCAACTTTTTACTTTATCCTATTTTGTCAGAAGCTACTGTTTACTATTAAAATGATATGAAGAAAAATGGAATTAATTTTTAGCATTCTTTGTTCTGACTGAAATGTTCCATTACATCATATGTTACGACGTGGTTGGAAGAGAAACGCAGGCTTTGGTCAAAGGAGGAAAATACCCATTCTTCTTCAGTGAAGTGTTAATTGAAGTTTTTAATGTGTTTTGGGCCATTTTTCAGCCTCATCAAGCTGCTAGTCCCAAATTAATAGAATGTTAAGATTGGAATGAGAGATAGTGAGGTTCATAGTTCCAGTTAGGAATGATGTAGAAAAATAAAAGTTTTCTTCAAAGTAAATAGTAACTTGCAGCATTTCTGCTGATTTGTAGTGAATTTTTTTAACACTTTATATTATTATAACATAAAAGCAGGAAAAAAGTTTCATTTAGAAACCATTAAAAATACAGTTTGCAACGCTAAGAATCTTTTTTCACATTTTTGTGAAGTGCTATTTAATGAAATTTTAATTTTTTCAGTTGCTGTATTTTTACCAAATGGAAGATAGATTTTTCTGTTGAGCTTTAGCACTGATGTGTTTGAAATGTGTTAGAACTGAATTTGAAAATGAAATAATTTGAAACTGAAGTAGATTTTTTTTTTTTAAAGTAAAGGGAAATTAAGTTTTTAGTGCCATAAGGTAAACAATTTGCTAGTGCAGACTTGATAGAAATTAATTTGAATGGGTTATCCTGCCAGCTGATCGACGAGGTGGTTCTTGTACTCAAAGGTCTGCTAGAGTTACTGTTCTTTAATGACTTGCTGTTGGAAGCTGAGCTTATAGTAACGTGCCTGTGCCTTTGCCTGCAGCAAACATATTTAAAACACCAGCTTGAGCTCTAATGGCACACTAGCTAAAGAATGTGTTTGCTGCCTGTTGACGTACAGCTTTATTGCCAATAATCTACTTTTGTGTGTTAGTTATTCTTTGTAAATAGCATTGAAGGTGAGATGACACCTTCAGTAAATCAGTTATCATAGGAGAGGGTAGGGTGTACAGTCAGTTTGAAAAGTTTCAAGTACAGGTTTGAGATTGCCTTTTAACATTAAGTTGCAACAGATGTTGGATTTATTCCAAGTCCTTAATAAGAGATGGGGGTTATAGTTTCCACTTGGCAAGTTACCAGCCCAAAGAAAAAGGCTTCTATTCATGCTGTTATAATGGAAACTGTTCTCTTTACCTTAGTCTTCCACAAATGCAGCTCATTTAGAGGATAAAAATATCTCCTCATATTCATAGATTTCAGTCTCCTGGTTATTCATAGCTAGACTGATTTGTTGCAGTTTCAGAGGTCTTGGGCAACACAGGCAGATTTATACAATACTGAGAAAGCCTCTTTTGAGGCTTGACTGTGCCTTCTTGTGAAGTAAAAGGAGCTGAAGGGAAGAGAAATCTGGTGGTGGGTTTAGCGAGTCATTTGTCCTTTAAGCAGGCATATAAATTTAATCTTGCAGCATCACCTGCTGTACTTGGCTAACAGGGACAGCTACAGGATGGTGGCTCTTGTGCCTGTGTTCCGAGTTCTGGGCTGCTTGGTTTGTGCAGTGAGGCCAGGTTATTGGAATGTATACTGCTGTTTGGCAAGTTCATTCATAACAATTGTTTTTAATTGAATTTAAATTTTTAATTCTATTTTTCAGAGGAAATATCTCCAGAGCCTGAACTAAGTTTGCTTGGTGCACCAGGGTTTTTGTGAGAATGTTGTTGCCTCCTCAGTAGTTGATGTAACACTGTCTGATGGAGGTGTAAATCTTTTATTATGTGACTAGGAGGCAGAGATTTAGATGCTCTTCAAGCATGTTTTCATTTACACATCTCATGCCTTTTTTCAAGTCGGAAAAGTATTCAGATACAGTTGGAGGTATGTTGTACGTTTGTTTGGTTTTGGTGGCACTCGTAAAGCTGGGTATAAAAAATAGAGAATTCAAGAATTTGCTAGTGAAAGACGGAAAGTTTTCTTGAGCAGAGGTTAAGACTCAAAGCTGTCGAAGCTTTGTACTCCTCAACAGCAGAAATGAAACCAAACAAAAAAAATCCAAAACCCCCCCAAAACGAGAGCAAAGCAAATGAAACCCCAAACCCAAAGCACTTAAGCATATGTCAAGTGTGTGCACGATAAAAGAAAAACTTGACTATTATATCTAATTAGTTGATACTAAACCGTAGGCACGTAGACAAACAAAAGCATGTGCGTATAGCATCCTGAAAACTAGTTAAATTTGCTCATTTCAATTTTGGAACAACATTCATTATCGGGAAGGAGATCATTAAAGATAATTCTGAATGACAGCCTTCTATCAATAGCAGTTAAGCATAATTCAGTGAAGAACGAGAAAGCAAAGAAGAGCCTTTGAGCCATTGGTTATGGGACAGTTGTCAGAATTTTAGACTTTATAGTCCAGTGCCCTTTTGCAGAGGCTGATATTAGCCTTGGCACTGAAACTTCACGGTACTTTAGTTGATACTGGCTCTTAGGATCTTTTTACTATTGTCTAAAAGTAGGTTGTTATTTCAAAAACAATACACTTGCGGCCTACATTATTTATAACTGTAATGCATTGCCTGTGTAGCACATCTTGGCAAGATGAGAGTCGGTATGTCTCTCAGATGTGTCATGGAAGAAGACAAAATGTGAAGTGAATTTGAAATGTGTAAGAAATCCATAATAGAAAATGCATTATTTTAGTATCAATCTGTAAAAGCTGGTGTAAATGATTCATATAGAAGTATTTTTGATTTGTAAATGTTCATCTTCACAAATGTTAAGTTTTATTCAGCCTGTTTGTTTTGTTCTAATAGATGTTAAAGACACAGGCTGTCACTTTCTGACTTTTCTGGAAACACTGGAAGGCAATTGCATTATTCCTCTGAAGTAGTAGATGAAAATTTGGCACAGTGAATCTAAAGAAAAATTAGTAATATTATCGTGTAATTCTAATTCCACTCCCTGTTTCCTGCTACTGAAAGCTAGTTTGAATAAGTCCAACAATTCTGAAGTCCAAAACTTTCTCAGTCATACGGTGCTTATTTCTCTTTCGGTAAGAATATGTTATGGTGTGTTTAGTTTCATTAAACACTTCTGCTTTAGTATTGTTCCATTCTTCTTTTTCAGTGTCTACTGAAGAAAATTCAGTTTCAAATTTGTACTTTCTTAAAACAGAAACATTTTTCTTTCGCATTTGTTGACATATGGGGACTGATATTAAATGCCACATAAATCTATTTATAATTTTTTATCTAAAAAGTCACATTTAAGAAAATTATTCATTTTCTGATGTTTTGGTAACTCTGCAGTACTACCTGGTGCCACAATAAGCCTATTAATTTGAGGCTTGCATGGAATTTTAGGAGTATATCTTTTCTTGCACTGTCTTGTACAGCTGCACTTATTGCAGTGTGTACTCCAGTAGTTGCATTATTCACAAGGACTTCAGGAGAGGATGTTATATATGCTTCATTTCAAGAAAATTGTGTAAAGTGTAAACAGTCTTAACAAGCCTCTGAATTCCAGCATTAGTATGTCCTCATGGAGGAAGCAACCTCTCTGAGTGTTTTGGTTTGACCCAGCCCATGCAAACTTATGTTCATATGCAGACAGTCTGTGTGTTGTGTAAATATGACCTCCTTTATTGTTGTTTGGTATTTCTCAAAGTGTTTTCTTTAGAATTTGCCTAATTGCTTGACTCAATAATTTGTATTGTTAGGAGAGCAGATGTTGTAGATATGAAAAATATTACAATGTGCACAAAACACAGAAAAGTAGTGTGACAGGCAGTGTTCCCAGGTTAAAGTCTTTAATGGATATTTGCATGCATTTTGACTATTGTATATTCCCATGTTAAATACTTTCACAGGTATTTGCATGGATTTTGCATAGTGAAGCATTCGTGTGCTTACTAGCCCCGCACTGTACTTGCAGTTAAGAAATTTGCATATGATTTGCTTTCTGCTCAGTGAAATAAGCTTTACACAAAATTTCATGTATTAACTCTTTACATGCATGATCTGCTGCTGAGTGGAAGGCACTTGGAAACAAAAATAATCTCGTGCTACTTAGCATTTTGTAGCAAACATAAAATTAAAAGGGGAACTCAAGTATAAAGTGGTTCCATTAATAGGACCTTTCAGTAACACACGCATGTGCATGGTGGCATGTTTCCATACTTAATGTCATTTGTACCTAGAAAGAACTAAAATTGGAAGCTTATTCTTCGCAGCAGATGCAGAAAAAGAGGCATAGCAGAGAGACTGAGAGATTGATTTGTTGTAGGTTGGTTTTTTGTGTACGTGTGTGTGTGCGTATGTTTGGTGGGGCTTTTTTTTGGTTTTTATTTTTTCCCCAAGGTTTTATGGTTTATTTTGTTTTTTTTAACTTGGTTCTTGTATTTGTTGCAGAAGCACTGACTTGTTGCCAGTTTCATGACTGACAGCTTGAGCTATTTGTTGTATTCCTGACAGTAAATTGCCATTTGTGTTCAGAATATTTCCCAGTATATTAATTTGACATCTTTCTGAAGCTTACTCGATATTCATTGTTCTGTCAGATCTGCAGGCTTGAATTGAGATTACTCAAGTCCGTGAAAAGTTAATGAAATCCTACACTTTTCTCCAGGACTAGAGAAAAGTAATTGTACTCAAAGCTTGACTGTCAATAGCCACTAACAAATTTTACTCTGTAGTTCCACAGCATGTGTGACCTCCCCATCTCAAAGTAATCCAGCTATGTATGACTAGTTATCTTCATGAACTGGAGTTGCTTTCAGTAAACTGTTTAGTTGTGGTAACTTTTGTTACTTGTAATTCCAAGTATGCTTGCCTAACAGTAACTCATTTATCTGTTAGCGTACTTATGTATGGTAATCTATATATATACATTCACACATACTTTTTTAACATGTTCTAATGTCCTTACCTGCTTCTTCATGGCATTGGAAAGTTATTTCCATTGCTTTGACTGCTTGTCTTTTATCATGATCAAAAAGGGCCAATACAAGGGGTTTGTGCAAAGATGAAATTGGCTGTAATTTCTTCTCTCAAATTACCATATCCCCCTGCCCTCTTTATTTATGAAATATAATTGCAACCTGCTGGTTTTATGCTGCCACTAAGTATCAAATATCTCTTCAGCAATGCCTGATAACTTTCTTCATCTGTAAAATGAAGAATAAAAAACTGACCTAGGGTGGAAATATTTAGTGGTCTGAGAAATCCAGAACATGTGATTTGTTCTACAAGGTGTGTTTGAACGTGGATAGCAGCATACCAGTGCTAAGGAAAAAGAACCTGTAGATCTTCCCTCCTCATCCTTGAAACTTGGAGATGGTCCTGAGTGAGTCATTTCTTGGTGTTCCATTTAGGTTCCTTAATACTGTGTAGTACAGGCTTCAGTGCCAGCATGAGCAACTGCCACTGTCTTCCCTTTGCGTGCTTCAGCTGGGCCAGTGCAGATAAATCTGTCGCCTGTGTTACCTAGCTGTAACTTGGGTTTGTATGCCAAAACTGGACTGCTGCTGTGCTACTGGGACAGGACTGAAGAATTTCTGTAATGAATGAAATTGCTGGTTTTTCCCCCAGTGATTTACTGCTGTTGGTGATGGCTTCTAATTTCTTTAGCTTAATACACTGCACTAGGCAGAACAATAAGCTGTGTTTGTAAGCCTGGATTTTGCCTGTGGTTTACATATTTCATCTTTTGAAAGCATACTTGGAGTTCAGTAGACTAAGTTCAAAGAAAGTAACTTTTATTTTTTTCACAGGCTGAACTTGAATTTAATTAATCCCTGTATTTAGGTGATTAAAGGAAAAAATAACTTTTTCATTATGTTGGTCGATGTCAACACTGTATGAACATCAGAAATTCAAATTAGTTCTGATTAGGTAAGGAGAAGCATATTATGTAGTCTGTTGGTGTACCTTGAAGGGAAAATGTATTTTGAAACTTATTACAAAACAGTTAGATAAGCATTTTCTCCAAGAAGTATTATTCTTTAACTTGTGTATCTGAAAGTCATTGTTAATGATTTCAGAATTAGGTTTCATATCTGTAGTAGAAATGCTCTGGGAACAAATCTGAAACTTAACTAGTGAGACTTAAGAATTACTGTTGTACAGATTGATAGCCATTTTTAGTGATAGGGTAGCAGTGTTCCTGGTCACATGAAGACAGTATGTATAAAAGATGTTATTTGAAATGTGTGTTTAAAAATGTTTCATTGTCTTGATTGTGCTAAAGATAGTAGCAACAGCAGATAAGAAGGCAAACCAAAAATCATTTAAGGCTTTTTTTGTTCCTTTTCTTCTTATTTCCTCAACTGGCTCCTGTTACTAACCATGGCCAGGCTGGTTTGCCTTCCATACTGTGAGCATGGGAGAAATGCCATACCCAAAAGAGCTGGATTCTACATAACTGGTGGAATTATTTGTTTAGTTTGAGACAGTTGTATTTACACAGTATCTTTTAAGTAGAGGCTGTTTGAATGGTGTTGTAGAAGGGAAAATTTGACAATGGTAAGGTTAGCATAAACACAAAACTCTGCCTTTTACAGAGAGGGTATTCTTTGGGGTAGACCTTGGTTTAAATTTCTTCTCCGCAGATGCCTATATGCTTTGTTTAAAATCTCTAGACATAACACCTGTGTTCAGGTAGTGTTTTGGGAGCTGGTTTATACTTCTTATATGTGCTGTCATCTTGGCATTCTTGAACTCATTCTACAGTGGTGCTAAGTGTCAACAGGACTGACGTGTAAGGACCCTGTTCCAGTCTTCCCCATATAATTTCTTGCCTGAATACTGTCCTAGGAGTTAAAGATCGTTGCCTCGCCTTCAAGAAAATGTAGAAGACTCTCTTATCCTCTTGTACTGTGTCAAATTTTAAATCTGCTGAGCGGGGCTTTTGACTTAATCACATAGGTGTCTTAATCTTCACTGCATGGGCCAAACATGTATTGTGTATTTTAGCATTACAGCTCATCTCTTGTAGAGTGAGAAAGATACAGTAATCATCTCCCATTTCCTGCTGTGGCTGAACATGGCTTCGTGAGCATTACAAACACCTCAGTGTATTTAAGAGTGTCTGGTTTTTGACTGACTGCCCTAATTCAAGAGAAGGGACAATTCAAGTTGTGTTTGTAGCTAGTTTTGTTTTAAAATATTGAGCTGTCTGAGATCTCTTTTACAAACAACATGAACTTCCAGACTGTCGGAAGAAGGTTACAGCACTCTTAAAGGCTGTCTCAGTATACGTTCTCTGTACAAATCAGAGCTCTGTGGCTGAGACTACTTTTCTCTGTTGTGTTTAGCATCAGCTCCTTGAGACTAAGTAGCTGTTTCGTTTTTCATTATAGGTGCATGATTACAACTATCTTTTAATCAATGTTGTAGCTTTTAAAGCTTGTTTTACATTGTAGAGATGTAACTGAAAGCATTACTGTCTATTGCTCTAACCAGTCATGCTTATAATCCTCTAATGTATAGGTGATGAACTTAATTTCATCTTCTTAAGTATATTTTAAGGTGTCTTAAATTAGCACAGTTCTATGGTCAAATGAGTTTACGCAACTTAAGTGTTTTACTGTTGACTGATGCTGTAGTTGCATATTGATCTTCTGATGGTAGAAGTCTATGTACTTGGTGTAACACCCTCCTTTTCTGCTTGGGTTTGTTACGTTGTTGGTTGGGCCACCTCATCTCTTTCTACATCTGCTTTTTAATTTGGATCTGTGATGTGGTATTTGTTGAAAATTGAATGTCTCTAACAATCTAAGCCAGTCTGTTTGGCAAACAGTTGTACTGTATTCCCCCATCTGCAAGTTACCTGCCTGCACTGCTGCAACTGATAGCTGAGCCAGCGCAGTTTACCAAGAGGGATTGTGGTCACCGACTGCAGGAATGGTTGTTGCAAGGAAGGAGGACTTGCTTCTAGTGGAAAAGGATAGGGTTAGGGCACACTGAAACCAACTGATAATATATAAGTTCATGAATCCTGATGGGATGCACCCATGGGTGTCAAGGGAGCTAAAAGATGTCATTTTGAGGCCACACTTAATCATCACTGGGAGAACTGCCTGATTGGCTGGAGGAAATCAATTGTCACTCCAACCTTTAAAGACAGGCAGAGAGGACCCAGGGAACTACGTACAGGCTGGTCAGCCTCATCTCAGTCAGTGGGTTAGGTGGTGGAGCAGCTAATCCTGGAAGCCATTTTCAGGCTCATGAAGGGCAAAAGTGACTGTGAGTAGTCAGCATGACTTCATAAAGGGAGAAGTTGTGCTTGAGTAACCTTTAAGCTATGATTAAATGACTGGCTTGGTAGAGGTGGGGAGAGCAGTTGATACCATCTACCTGGGCTTGAGTAAGGGTTTTGGCACTTCTCACAGAGAAGCTGACAAAGGATGGATTGAATATGCAGATGGTGAAGTTGGATTTAAAACTGGCAGAATTGGTTGTACAAAGGACCTGGGGTCATTTGCTGCAGTGCACTCTTGCAGCAAAGAGGGCTAACAATTCTGGGCTGCATTAGACAAATTGTTGTCAGCTTTTGATTCTCTTCTATGGTGATGTTTAAAGTATGCTTTAAAAACCTACGTGTTTTCATCAACTGATTTGAAGCACGCATTTTGTGGTCCTTGTGCTGCTTCGGAGCAGTTAGCAGTACACCAGCCTATACCAGACAATTGCATGTTTCCTGTTTCAGTTTCCTATTCATATCAGTTTTTTCCTGACCCTCATTTGTTTCCTTAATCCCTCAGATATTCAACTGTGGCAGAATTCTGTCATGTCTGGGTAAAATGGTGATGTTTTTTAATGGGATGCATGTTGAAACATTTGTGTATTTTTCCTACAAAAATATTAGTCAGCAGGGAGGCTCTTATCAACACACTTGGTAGTTAGATGTATTGTTAGTGTGGTAAGCCTATCCTGGGAACTTTCATAAGTGTCTAAATCAGGAATGAGCTATCTGTGTATGGTTGCTGTGGGAAAGAAAAAGAATATTGGTGAAGAATATCTAGCAAAAGGCAACTTGAATTTTAGTGTTCACTGTAGTTTTGGTCTAAAGAGTTTCCCTTTCGGTACTTTGCTGTAGAGTTGATATGCACTTACGTGCAAAAGCTCAGTTTATGTGGCTTAGGAATATTTTCATTTAAACACAAGGATATGTTTCTTGTCTTACATCCATCATCTGTCCTGCTTGTTTGGGGCAGAAAGGTGAAAATATTTGTTTTGGGATTGAAGAACCAATTTATGTTGTCAGAAACAATATCCAGTTAAATGGTAATGTGTTACACATCTTCTGCATTCTTGACTTCTGTGACATAATATTCCACGATATACTATAAGCTGATATAATGTCAGATATTTGGGGAGCAGGAGCCACACTATCAGAAGCAAATTCCAACCTGTTCTTGACATTCTTGAGCTGGTTCTTAATCACCCAAACTGTATACTCATAGCTCAGCAACTCTCTAGCATCTTAAACATTAATTTCAAAGGACAGGAAAGCAATAAAAATAGGAGTAATTTTAACATCATATCTGAAAGAAACATTGTTTTAAGGTAATAGTAAGCTAAGCACTGGTTTTAATCTAATCATATTTTGTACATTTTCAAAGGCTGCTTTATCTTTTAAGATGCTTTCTTACTTGGCAAATGACCTAATTTGTGTTCAACTCCACTAGATTAAAGCAATTCTTTTGTGAGGAGTCTTGGTGGCTGTTCCTATTTTTATTTTGATTCCAAGGTGGTTAAATAGCCTTTGAAGTGGTAACAGCAGATTTGGAAAATGCACCCCATAAAAGTCTTTATAATCTGTACAACATTTATGGGTAAGGCTGATACTGTTACATTAGATAATCAGGTGTAGTAGAAGAAGTGGATGTGCTTTTGGATACATAGATGTAAGGTCTGAAATAGAAACAGCTGACTTGAAAGGTAAATAGAGATTCAGAACTGCTGCTCAGTCACAGATCCCTGAGGAAAAAGTATACCTAGTACTTATGGTGTGGACAGTGATAAGGATGATAAAATGTGGTTATCTTTGGGGGAAAGAGGGAAACTTCAGCTTGGTTGTCATCAATGATTTTAAGTTCTCATATGGAGTGAAAGATGTGGTGGCACACCTTTCTGTGGGATAGGTGGTAGCTGATCTGGCTTAAAAGCTGAGTTGTCTCACTTGGGTGAATACCAGGTATAGTGGGGTGGTTGATTTGGCTTTGCTGGTGTGGCCAGAGATACCTTGTTAGGTAGGCATTGCTGGCCAGTGCTCTGTTTTAAAAGTCTGGAAATACTGATGGTTGCTAGGTAGCTCAGGGTGCTGATGAAATAAATTTTAGGACTTTTTGGAAAACTCTGCTAGTCCTTAAGGTAGTTAAGAATTCTTAGTTCTAAAGATTTGTCATAAACTTGCTTGCTTTGGGAATTCCTGCAAATTCTGTGCAGCTTTGAGTATGTATTTTAGTAATCTGTGTCTTGCCATTCTTTCTTGTTATATTCCTCCTAATAAGGTGGTACTTCTGTTTGTGAAACCCATATGCTTTATATTAGTTTGTCTTTATTCAATTTCTGGAGACGTCTGATGGGCAAAGAATTAGTTTTCCATTGGCTTGCAGATCTTTCTGTACCTCTTACTGTACTTCCTCAATGGAAGTACCATTTGGTCTGTTTATTCCTGGGGTCAAATTCACTCCTGGTCTTGTATAATTTAAACACTGACACTTTGAGTTTTTTATCATTAGTTCTTAACCACAGTGAGAATGCATTTCTTGCGAGACTTCTCTAGTTGCCTATATATTTGTAGTATAGCTCTCCAGAGATTTAAGGTAATGTTTTGTTTTTACTAAACTTGAGGCTGCATGTTTCTTTGAGTACGCTTTGAGCAAATATACTGAAAATTAGGAGATGCATTTATTTTCAGTCTTTTTACAGGATTGTTTAATTCATCAGAAAATAATACAAAACAGACTCAAGGCAACACTCTGGCTAATGACTGTCTGCTGTGGTGATACATGCATAAAAAATAAGGATTTAGGGACTTCCTCTAGAATTTTTCTTCCAAATGCAGTAGCAATTTCTTTGAGGATATTAAAAAAAAACTCCAAACCAAAACAACTTTACAGCTCATGTTGGAGTTTACCTCTGGACTGACATGTGTTAATTTTTTGTTCTTATATTAAACTTTTTCCATATATGGGCAACAAATATCAGTTGCGGGCTTAGGAATACTTCTGGTAAAATTCCTTGAATATTTTCATGCATGGTAAAAAGATATTAGATGTGTGATTACTGAATAGGGAAGCAAAGGCAACTGGAAGATTCTGGTACTGTATTATTTGGAGTGTGATATTAAAGTGAAGTATTAAACATTCATGAATAATGCTCTTTTAAAGGAATGATACACATACTTTTTCAAAGGGATGGGTGTCAAACGTGCACCTGCTTAAAGAGGTGTAGTAATTTTTCCCCTTTGAGGTAGGCATTCTAATAGTATTTACCAAATTTGCTTCTGTAATAGAAGAGAGACGACTTAAATGCCTATGATGAAACTGAGGGTGTGATGTACAGATTATCTGCATTTGACAGATCTTACAGGTTGCTGTTTCCTAGCAAATACTCAACTTTTCCTGCTTTGCAGAAGACTCCCGTGTGTCAGTGGAAGGGGAATGTTTTGCTTGGCTTTTACTTGCTTCAGTAAATGAATTTAAGCAATTAAATTTAACTATTTCACTAATGATCTGTTTCAAATGGATTGCTCAGTAAGCATGCCTATTTATGCATTCTTATGGCACTTTCTATAGCCATTAATTTCTTATAGGTTTCACTGTGGACATTAATATGTTGAAAGAAGTGTACCCTTATATGGCTTGGCTGTGTGCTCCCTAAACATGGTCTTAAGCTGAGTCTTCTTCCTGCCAAATCTCAAACACAGGCCCTGTGAATATTCAGAAGCTGTTGGTGTCAGCTTTGATTTTTAACACACAGTTGCTACCCCTACTTAATTAAAATCTTCAGCCTGAGTGTAATGATGAGAGATCTCCACCTTTTTAGTGCATACCTTAACTTTTTGAATAGTTTAAGCCTCGCAAGAATTTCTTAAGTTACGGCCAGCCTGAAAGGATAGAGGCATTCAATAAGCTGCTTCAAACAACTAAACCATTAGATTAGCCATTAAATGTCTAGAAATAATGTTTTAAAATGCAGAAGCAGCACATCTGCAGTAATTACCGATAGGACTTGGAACAGATGCTGTGTATCAAAGTGAGAGAAAAGTGAGTTGGCTGCTTATTTTATGGCACCCAGTAAGGCTGTACTTTAATATTAAGTTTTTGGTTTTAAGGAAAAAACTGAAGTATATATTATATTGTAAAAAGAGAGTGGGGAACAAGGAGAGGAAGTCACTCAAGGGTTTGAGCAGGGTCTAATAATTTGTAGTTTGGAAAGTAAGTGTAATGCTGGGTCTCAAGTTCCTCAGCAAAAAATGGAGAATATTGTAAGAATCTTGGCTGTGAGGAGCTGCAAACTTTTGCTTACAGGTTTCTTGTGTAGTGTTC
>JAOEHX010008912.1:0-26676 GCA_025448015.1 Bolborhynchus lineola
GTGAGGCACTGGAATGGGTTGCCCAGGGAAGTTGTGAATGCTCCATCGCTGGCGGTGTTCAAGGCCGGGTTGGACAGCGCCTTGGGTGATATGGTTTAGTGAGAGGTGTCCCTGCCCATGGGAGGGGGGTTGGAACTGGATGATCTTAAGGTCCTTTCCAATCCTAACTATTCTGTGGTTCTATGAATAAATGTTGAATCTGTTTCGTACCTTTTGGCAATTATTTGCTAATTGGTGTATAGGGAAGGATAAGGAAAGTTTTCAAAAGGATACAGGTGGGTGGATCCAGAGTAAACTTTTTAAAGCAGCAGTACTTAAAGGCACTTGTAGCATGTCTGCAGTGGAAGAAGGGGCCTTAGCTTCCAGAAGGGACAGGAGTTAACAGATTGCTTAACATCCCTCTTGTGCACCTGTGCTCATCACCTGGTTGTGACGAATGATGACCCCTGGGCATTTTGGGTAGCTGCAGTGTCTCTGTTCATTTTAAATCTTTCCTCAAGAGAAGAGGAGGTCTGCAGTCCTGCTGTGATTATTGTCCAGGAGGAATCTCCATCAATTCTTGGGAGGTAGGAGCTGCTTGAAGTTTCCCTTCCTTGGTGGTGTGAATTACTGTGTGGTAGCTGGCTTTTTAGTGCTGTCTTTCCTGACTGCATAGGCAAGCTTGTGAGATGATTCAGCATTGGTGTAGCTGCTCCTGCTAGAGGTGGTTGTCATCCTCTCTTTTCAGAGGGTGAGACAAATGGGAAACACCTTTAAAAATATGTTTTTAAAAATGTATGTGTTGTTATTATTGTCGGAGATGTTTCTTTAGGTTTGTGCTGTGTGAGGGAAAGAGTGATGAGAGTCAAGACCAACTGTTTCATATCTAGGGATCTACCCTTTGTAAGTTCAAACAAGGGCCACATTTGAGAGACTTTTGGCTTTAGGTTCTCAGGAAAAGTTCTAAACCTAAAGCAAAACCAGTTCTCATTTGCTTGCTTCTGGTAAGTGCTGAGCACAACAGGAGAGGTGCTCAGCTGCTGTAAATAATCTTGGCTCTGATGTCAAAGCATCTACAGCAATTGACATCAGCTGAAGACGTGTCTGTAGCTAAGTGTAACCCACAGGTATTACAGCATGATTTACAAAGGCTCTTCACAGCATAAACTCCATATGTTTTATAGCTGCTGAAAAGGAGAGGAAACCATCTGACAACAACCATAGGCATATTTAGTAGCATTTTTATATGGATGAAATTGCCCTGTTAGAGGGTTCAGGAAATACATTTGCTGTGATACACAGCACCACATAGTTCAAGCATGTAGTACACCAAGCTTTCAATTTATCACAGTCTATCATGTTAACTTGGCTAATTTGACACTAACTGTTTCTTGCCGACATGCTCTCTCTGCATTGTCTGTTAGTTAGTCTCCAGGATGTGGGAGCCTGTGGGAAGGACTTTAAAGAAAAGAAGCTCTGAGTGCTATGGAATCAGTGGTAGGAAAAAGGGAGAAGACCACATCTCAGTTACATGAGTATTTCTTGTTCACTTAAGTTTTGAAAGCAGCAGTAGTGAAATACTGTTGTTCCCATGGTGTGAGTAAATGACAGCAACTTTCAACTAAGTATGCCTTGAAGGGTGATTCTCCAATGTCTTTCTTTGGAAGTGCTGGATAATGAGCTGAAACATGAAAGGCTGCAAAGAACACAGTGGGTGTTTCTTCTGGAGAGGAAGGTCCTGTAACCATCTGAAGCCTCCCTATAAGCAGTTCCTTGCTGAGCGTAGGCAACTGAAGAAATGCTGTTGAGTCTCTTACAGCAGCCAGCAGTGACTTCTGCATTTCCTTGTGTCAGTCCTTGAGAGCTGATGTGAAGGCTATGTTACTGCGGAAGCCATTGAGAAGGTAGTAATGATGATAGCCCAAACTGCTAATCCTGCAGTTTGACTCACTGTGCTGAACTTGGGTGCATCATCTGGGTTCCTGCATTATCTTGGGCTGCAGGTTCTCCTAATTTGGGTAAGAGGTGGTGCTAACCTGGCCTGGACCCTGTGGAACAGAGGTAGATGGGAAAGGAGCAAACAAGAAAATAGAGGTGCCATCAGAGCTAGTGGCATTCCTGCAGTCACCAGTTAAGGTATAGGTGCTGATCAAGAAGTAGAAAGTTACCTCTTCAGCACAGTGAGGGCTACGTGTCCTGATATCCCCTGAACTGGGAGATGCTTTTGCCATTAGGTAGTCCCTGACCACATATCATCAGTGCAGAAGTGAAGGGGAAGCTGTAGTTAGATTGTACTTTTGCAAGTCTCAATATTTGTTATATCTACATGATCTGAATATCTAAGGACAGAAAGTTAATGTAAGGAGAAGTCTCTAATTAGGCTGATCTAGCTTGGATATTTTCATCATTAAACATTTATGAAGACAGCTGAAGAGCCAAAGGTGATTAATTTGTCTATTATTAGCAAATTGCTGAATGTTTTCTAATTGATACTATATTGTCTCTTCCTTTAAAAAAACATTACCAGAGTTTATGCAAAATTAGCAGCTGCAATTGTTACCTGTTTAAATGTACCCTGGGAAGACTTCAGTTTTCTTAGGTCCTGAGTGCAGATTAGTGCCAATTTGCATTTGTAATTCTAAGAAAATTACTGAAGTTACTGAACTTGGAGCATCTTACAGCCACTGATTCCTCCTGGTAAAAAATGGTGCTGCCACCGGCCTTGTTGGTGTGGTCTATCCACAACAAAATCTGATCTTTGTGCAACATGTGTGAGTGACCCTTTGGTATAATAAAGCATAAATGGGTATATAGTGAAAATGAAAACTGCTGACAAAAGGCTGAGGTTGTAGCATCCAGATCTCTGTTTTGAAGGGTATCTTTGAGGCAAAGTTTGTGGTGCCTTTTAGTCTTCAAGTTTCAATTGTAAATGTGCACAAAGCTATACCATTAATTGAGATGGGGGGGAGAAAATTCCTCTTTTTATTTGTAAAAGAGCCAGTGTTTCATGCTGGGTGTGGGCTCTGAGCAGAGAAGTGAAAAGAGCTGGGGAAGATCAGTAGTACCAAAGCAGTGATACTGAAGACACATATCCCACGTAAGAAATCACTCTCTGCACTGGGTGTATGCAAGGAAGCTGTGCAATGCTCTGGATTCATATTGCCTGCAGTAATGGAGCAAAAGAGATTTTGGTCATAAACAGCAGGTAACTCGGGCTTGGTGTTCTCCTATCAGTTTGCTCACAATTTACCTTGTCAAAAGCCAAGGTCCACTGACACATCCCTGCTTGGGAGTCAGACTGAAAGCCCCAGGGACTGCAGCCTGTGTTTTAGGGCACTTTCTGTCCCTGCTTCTGGTAGTGTCAGCAAGGAAAGCCAAACAAGTACTTTGAACACAGCAGAATTGTGCCTTGTTTGATTCTAGAGTGACTTGGTTAGTGGTCCTTTTTACAGTGTCTGGTGTGAGGGGAGGCATCAAGCAAACAGGAGTGGCATGGCCTTGGCACAGGCTGCCAAAGGAAACTGGCTGCCCCATCCCTGGTGCTGTTCAAGGCCAGGCTGGACAGAGCTTGGAGCAACCTCATCTAGTGCAAGGTGTCTGTGTTAGTGGTAGTGGGATGGAGCTAGATAACCTTTAAGGTCCCTTCCAGCATGAACCATTCTGTGATGCTATAATTTTTCAGGCTGTGAACTAGTGGTTTTTCTTACACCGTTGAAAATACGGTGTTCCAAAATAAGCAACTTCTGGGGTACAGGACTGCAATTCTTAGTATATAGACATAGTAGAAAGGTTGTATGATGTGGTTAAAAAAAACAAAGCCACCGCTTTTTCTTAAGCAGTGTCTGATGTTCTCTACTGCATTTAGAGACAGTTTACATATCATGGTAAAGAGACCAAATTAAGGTCATAATGATGGAGTCAATTCCTGCACATCCTTTCTTCTGAGATCTCAGCTATCTGTAGGCTGAGGTTGGTGGTGGTTTGTGTATTTGGGTTTTTTTCTTGGTTGTTTTTTTTTTGTTGAGGTTTCAGGGACTTCTGAAAACACAAACACAATACATTTTGTGGAAACTCTTCAGCTTCCTGTGGTGTTCTGTAGTGTGGAAGATTTACTGCATGAAGCTGTCACATGAGTTACAAAAGTAGAAGGCATCAGTGGCAGCATGCTGTAGATGTCAGCCACCCACTGGATCTGGATTGAAGTATTGATTTACAATTTCTCTGTTGCCAGAAAATAACAGTCCCTGTTGTGAGCTCAGGCTCCTGTTGTACTCTGCAGCTGTAAACTCTTCTGCTCTCACCTACTTGCTTATTCTTGTCCTTTCTGTCTGCAGTCAGTGCCTGGTATCAGCTGATGTTTCTGCAGACTCTTAGTTCCTGTTTCTAACTCCTCCCAAATTTTCGTGGGTACCAATGAGGAAAACATTCAGAATATTCTCCCTGCTCTGAATCGTGTCCACCACCACCTCCACCAGTGTTTGCAGTATAAACTGTGCTTCTCCCTGCAATCTTGTTTTGGGGAAGGCCAGGCAAAGGGAGCAGTGATGGGCAAGGGAAGCAGGGTCAATACTGCTGGCAGATCCCTCCTTCAACACGCTTCAAGCTTTCACTCAAAGCTTACCAGTTTCTAAGTGAATGACTTAAATTTGCTTTGGCTTTCCTTTGTGTGGATAACACATGCTTTCTGTAAACTCACTGAGGAATCATTGTGTGATTTCTGCTGAAGTCTTAAGAAAAAGAAATTTTGAGCAAGCTAGGGCAGCTGACAATAGTCTTTCATACTGCCAGACTGTCTGCCCAGACCCAGCTTGAATCCTGTGTCCCACCATCTCACTGTATACTCAGGTTTCTCTCACTATTGAAATATCTTCAAACTGGGAAGGGGCATCTAAGTTCCCACTCTGGGTGGGCAGTGTCTAGTTTTGAAGCAAACCAGGTAGGAGGTGCTACATAGTCTGGTAGGATGAAACCAACTGAGACAGAAAGTAGATAAAAGGAGCATTAGAAAGCGGGAGAGAAGCATGAAGGCTTTCTCAAGGCTTAGGAGATAATTAGAGCGTGTTTTGTATTGTTTAAGATATCATCTGACAATTGTAGTTTTGGCCTTACAACAGCCCATTAAATGATAATTTAATTTTTTTTTACATACCACAAAGTTAAAACTGGCATGGAAATTTTGTGAACATCGATTTGGAATAAAGAACTTCTGTTTTAGGGCCAAATAAAATCTTGTGCAAGTTGAACTTCTTTGCTGAATGGATTTCTCCACAATAATTCCAGTCTGTTAGCAGCAAATTTTGGCAGCTGTTGTCTAATAAGTAAATTTATCTACTGTTGTTCTATTTTGAGGCTTATTAATTTAAAAGCAAATGTGGAGAAGGAAGGTGTGGGGGATGCTTCTTTCCTCTAGGGTGCAAATGCACATGGTTAAATGGAAGACAAGGTGTTCATGTGAAATGCCTCTGTTATCCAAATGCCACTTCTTAGGTTGTTATACAAATATTGCAGTGGCAGAGCAAATGTAAGAAAGGTGATAGAGGGAGACAAGAGAAGCAAGCAAAATTACACCTGTACTCTGGAGAGTCTGCCCCAGGAGAAGCCAAGCCAGTTCCTCTGTGCTGCTGAGCTGGGGCTTGCTGTTTCTGTGGGGACTTCAGGGATTGTATTAATCTATATTGCAGGTATAGATGAAATCTAGACTCCACGGAGTTTAGCTGTGAAACTTCTAGCACTAGTGACACCTAGAAGGAAAGGAAGTTGGTTCTTCCTCCACTCGAATCTCCCAGCTACTGCCAGGCAGGATTTAAAAATAGAAATAAAGGAATTAAAGGTGCGCTTGCAAGGATCAAGGAAACTCTGCTTTGCAAAGAGTACCTGGTGGTGGAAAAGGAATCAATAGAAGAAAAGAGCTGAGCAGCTTCATTAGCATCTGTGAGGGAATAACAGCTTCTGAATGTGAGCCCTGAGGACTGAAGATCAGAGTTCTGGGGTTGTCCCGTTGGCCAGACTATGTATTGAAATAAAATAATAGCTCTGACTGCAGATGCTGCAAGTTAAGCAACATTTACATGCCAGCAATCTATGTAAAGAGCAATCATTCAATGTGGAAGAGTGAAAAGAGAATTGAATAGCTGGCGATGAAGTATTCGGAGAGCACCAAGGATGCAGAACAGTTTGAAGATAATTAAATTACATAGAAATAAATTAGTTGCCATAATGGTCAGGCTAGGAAATAAAACACAGAAGTATAATCCTCACAAATATTTGAGGAGAGCAGCAGAACTGGAACTTAACTGAGCTGACAAATGAGAGAAGGATTTATAGCTCTTATCTAAATTTATAAACAGCTATGAGTGTTTGAATTTTGCTGTCACATCTGAAAACAAACACGAATCCTTCCTGAACCTTTTTAAAATTCTAAATTTAGTTCTTTTCTGTAAAGTTTTGAGCCAATCTTAGTTGATGGCTTTGACTGACATTGGTACACTTTGTGGTTTCCGAGTCCACTTTGCATCTGGGGTAGATTTATACTCAAAAATAGTTAGTGTTGTAGATGGAAGAGAGATAAACCTTGCTTATCACAACAGCTGTGAACCAGAGTCATGACATGTGCTGGCTTCAGTAATAACAAGCTTGTACAACATGTGCCATGGCTGTGACCTAATTTGACTACCTTGTGCTTGAAAACAAACTGTGAACATAGATGAACAGCAGGCAGATTATCTTCAGGATGAATTAGCCACTGCTATTGCATTTACTCTCAGTCATTTCTTGGTGCCCCTGGCTGGGGATGTTTATAATGCATTCAGAGGGAATGGTTGTGTCCACTGAAGGGCAGCTGGACTATGAGTGGGGCTGAAGCTGGTTAGCAGATGGCAGGGCATCCTCCGTAAATGTTGTACAATGCTGCTACCAAGGCTTGGACCAGCAGATGCAAACAGTGGTTGTACCATCTTGGTTCCTGCAGCCATACAGCTTGTGGTGTTGAGGATGCTCCCTTTTTGTGGAGCTGGAGGGATACCTGTTTCCCAGGCAGAGCCCTAGGCATGGGGTGAGGGCTGGGACTGCCCCCTTGCTTTGGGGTGAGGATAAGCTGTGCTCATCTAGACTTTGCTTAGCTTGGAGCCCTGCTCTGGGCTGTCCCCCACATGGAGTGGTTGTCTCTGACATTGCTCTTACTGTGTGGTCTATAGCAGACCCATGGGCATCTCCAGTCTTTCATAGGTTGCAGTACAGAATTGCTTTCAAGATAAATTTGGGGGCAAAGGCTGAGTTACCAGAGTGCACAGTGGGAGGGGATAGAGTCCTGACAATTTGCAGTATTGAGGTACTCTGCCTGTGTCCAGCATCAACATTCCAGGCTGGGCTGTGCCATGCTTCCCAGGATGTGGGTACCACTGAGCAGGTTATGCTTTTTCTTCTTTTAATTGCAAAACTATGTTGACCTTTCACTGTGGCTCTACTTCTAAGGTTTGAAGCTCCTTTCTAGGTTGCTATGTGTGCAGGTAAGTGTCTTTGGGGTCACTTTGAGCTCAGTAAGTAACAAATATCTTCATTTCTTTTTTTCTTTTTGAGTGGTAAGCCTCCATGGGCTAAATTTTGACCTTGAGGGGGAAAGTCTGAAGTAGCACTAGCAATTGATGTATGGGAAAAATCTGGATATTAATAAATACAGCAATCCCAATGAGGCTGTAGCAATGTGAAAGAGATTGATGGTTTTTCTTAGGTCACAGTTTTGCCTTTGGCAGTGTTGGCATGGATGCTCAGTGTGATTTTTTTACAAAGGTGGATGTATTCCTACTTTCTTACACTTTGAGCTTTTTCAGCTTAGAACTTTGGGGATAATAATCATATACTGAGTAGTTGCTTATTTTTTAGGGATGATCAAGAAATAAAGAACTTCAGTGTACCCTTGATTCATGCAGTAAACCTAAGTAGGACAGCTCAAGACGGTGGAAATATAGAAGTGATGAGCTTGGTCTTTCTGGCCATTCATACTCTGCATCACAGAAATGCTGCACAACCATTCATGATTTCGTCTGCCTTGTGTTTTCCTTGTCTCTTGTAATGAATCAAGTGAGAACTAATGTGCTGCCCTGCATTGGCTATGAAAAGAATTTTGATGGCTGGGGTAATGGAGATGCTTAATGTTATGAGGGAACAGTATTTTTAAGAATACTTTAAATAACATACTGAAGCAAACAGTTGGGCAGTCAGCACCTCCCACAGATATGAAATTCTCTCTGGCTTCCAAGAAGGGGAAAGTTTAATTTTTCGCTTATTTCATGGTTTGTGTTTATTCAAGTAGTTAACATTCCTCTCTTCATTAAAATCGCTAACTTGTTAATGGCTCTGGCTTTCAAAAGTAACTAAAAATTAAAAAGAGAAAAGCAAAACCAAACAACAACTCCAGAATATGTTCTGCTGCCAAAAAAATGGTGTGAAAGTAAATCTTTTCAATTACATTTCAATAAATGCAAAATAAAGGCCAATTTTACCATGATTTTACTATGCTAGGAAATAAATAACTTAAGCAAGCCAAGTTGGCTGTAATGGCATTGAGTTTACTCTGCAGCTGGCCCATCGTCACTGTGGTTTTAGTGATCTGTGTTTCCAGCCTTGGAGCTCTGAATTCTTCTGAGCCGATGCTGCCTGGGGATGTGTTAAGGAAACAGGGGAGGTGTTCCAGTAAACACCCTCTGGAAAGCTTTGTTGTGACCCATCTTTGCTAGGGGCTGGTCCTCCCTAGGTGGCTTCCAGGTCCTTTTGTGTGTGCACATTGCTTCCAGGTTAACATACCGCTGTGGTATGTTTTCCTCTCTTGGTCATGCCATCCTTGGGTGGTGAAAGATTGGATGAACCTGCAGCCCCGCTCTGTGCCACCTCAGTGCTCATGCCAGGAGCAGGAGGTGCTGCAGATGGGTTGCAGTGAATGAGTCAGAGCTGTTTCTTAAGCTGCAAGGTGGCCACCTGTGCCTACCAGAAGCATCCCCAATTCAGGGGTCCCTTCTTCACTTCCCCCAAAATAATGAGCAGCATGTGAGCAGATCCTGAGGTTACACACATCTTGGGTTGTTTTAGGGTATGTCAGGTTGCGCATAGTTTACAGTTTCAGGCTGATCCATAATCTCCAGGGCTAGAAATATAATTAAAAGGAAAGATGTGTTTGTATGTGTGGGTGGGCATGTAATATTCTCAGGCTTATGGCCTTAAGAGGAAACAGTAAATAGCATATGGAACTCTGTAAAATGGTAAGTGTTGGCAGTTTTGTTCGAGGATTATGTACCAGCCTAAAGAAGTAAAACTGTGTTGCTTAATAGGATAGACAGCATCTTGGCAAAAATGAGATGGCAGGTAGTACGTATGGGCAGTGTATGGTCGGCCTTGTGTTCAGGATGATTAAAGTTTGTTGCTGGAAAATGCATGATGAGAAATTTTCAGTAGTGACTTCTGCACACTGTTTGCAGAGGTTATAAAAACGTAAAACTCTTTCGAAACCAGCATACATCAAATACTACTTTTCTTCTTCAATTGCATGAGCTATGTCCCCTTAACCCTCCCACAGGGTACTATATAAATCAGAGTTGAATATACATGTGGTTGAACTACTCTATTTAAGAACCTCATATACCACTAAATCAATATTTACTTGCTATGTATGTAATGTATAAATGGCTCATTCCCAGATGCTGAATAAGTTTCCCTACCTAAGGAAACTGCTCAACACACTTAAGATCTTAGTAGCAATGATTAAAGTACAACCCTAATAGCATCAGTTGAGTAGAAGAAACAGTTTAACAGAATAGCACAGGCTTTATATAGGGTTTTCTTGAAGCTGCTATTTTTAGTCCTCAGAGTTCAGTTACTCCTGCTGAATTAACAGAGCCTTCCAGGATGTCTGTTTTACTTGAAATATGCAGGCTTGATGTTAGCTTTTCAGCTCCTCCTCTGCCCTATTGCAAACTTTACCTGTTTCCTTTGTCCAGCAAACACAAAGGGAAGATAGAGCACATGGGATTTGGCCACACTTTCATAAATTCATGGAATATGGGATTTCTTGCTGGGAGCAAAACAGCTAAATGATTGCTGCTTTATCTAGTAAAACAAATGTGTCCTTCCCAACAGAGATGATAATTCTAACTGAACACTCACAGATTTTGCCACTAATAGCTGATTTTCAAAAGAGCTCAGATCCTACTTCAGCATCTAAATGAAGCTTTCTTAATACTTGGCTTCCAGCTGCTCTTTCCAAGGATTAGATGCCCATGTGAGAACTTCCCCCACTTCCCCTTGGTGTCTAAATTAGGTGCTGGGCTCATTCAAAGTTTGAAGATATTTGATAGAATAGTGGTAAGTTGCACTCGGAGAATTGCTAAAAAGCCTGGTGCTAATAACAAAGTGAAATGGCAGCTTTTAAATGCTGCCATTTTAGAAAGTAAGTATCCACAATTAGTCTCTATAACTCCTTATTTAGACACCCTTCTTTTAAATCACATGCATGTAGATGCAGATGGAGATGCAGCACTCATTCCATATCCATTTTAGATTATCACTGCATAAAAGCTAACACGACTAATACGAGCTATCACTAAGTAATAAGCTAATTCCACTAAATTGCTGCAGAACCAATGCGTTGAGAGGTGGACATTAGGCAAAGCATTGAGAGCCCATGTGCTGATACTTTCATGCTATTAAGTAAATGATAAAGAGGTAATTTGAAAAACTAAATGCTGGAGCACTGTCTTTTTGGTGTAAGGACTCTTCTCTTTATGGAAATGACAAGACTTTCCTGAGTGGTAAAGGCATGGGCGGTGATCAAACCTGGGCTAGCAAAAGGGACCAGAGATGAAGAGTTACAGTAGAAATGGAGGGGCTGGCAAGGCAGATGAGAGTAGTATTGTGAAAAGCGTCTTGTACATATAATTGGGACTCTTTAGTGAAGAGGAAGAGAGTAAATTGAGGGGATGTTAGGATAGTGCATATTTCAATATTTCTGATGCCATTTTGTTTACTACCTTCCGTGGTACAGAAACAAAAAGAAAATCTGTGAAACCAAAATACTGCAAATAAAAAGGGGTGTGGGGGAGAGTGTGCACAGCCTGTGGAGCTCATCCCAGCTGTGTTTAGAGAGGGAAAACCAAACACACATGGTTTAAGCAGCAAGGATTTCCAGATTACAAACTAGCTGACATTAGAAGTAAGTGATGAAGGCAGGAATGTAAATCTTGTGGCATGGTACTTTTTGGCATAAATGGGGAGATCTTGTGAGACCAGATGTTCTTGTGTAACTGCCTCGCAAGGGACTTTTTCCCCTGAAGGAGCCTGTTTTGATCAATGTTGAGGACAAGGTGGCTGACTGCAAGGACTGCTGCTCCCAGCCATGTTGGCAGCTTATGTGTTAGATTGGTGGTCTTGGCTGTCCATGGGTTTGCCTTTTACTTTTATTTATCTATTGTTTCCAAGATAAATGCAGTACAAGTGCTGATTTTATTTTAGGACTCTCCCAACATACAGCAGGGTTCTGTGAAGCCTTCTGTGGTCTGATAATTTTCTCCCTCAGTGTGTTGTAACTTGAAATTGGCGAGGGTAAGAGATGCTATTGATATCATTGAGGATTAAAACAAAAATTAATTAAAATGTCATTATTTGGAGTATTTGATGTAATCTGTGGCTTCATCTGAGCATCCTGGGCTATACCATGCAGTATGTTAGTGATGGGGAGAGCCAGGCAGACTCCTAAGGGCTGGTGTTGGCTGTGCTGCTCCTACTACCCCATGTTTAATTTGGGGCACCTCTAGGACCAGTAAGGGTTGATGAATTGTTACAAAACTTTGCTTTAGAATATGTGAAAGTACCTGACTGGATCCATCCTATTTAAGTCAAATAATCAAGTGGGTACTTGTGCAGACATCTCTTCAGCTTAGCTATCCACTCCTGCTTCTCTGGAAAGAACTGAGCATCAGGTCAGACTGCAAAAAATCTGAAGTAGATGAAAGTTAGAGAGAAGGAGGAAAAAAGCAAGAGGAAATGGCTATTTATAATCACCTTATAACTTGGCTGATTTTGGGAGGTATGGCTATTGTATCTTGTGATGGGATGTGTTTTGCTTGGAGAAGGAAGCAATTGCATCAGGAGAGAAAGCTCAACAGAGCATACATGATATGATCTGCATAATAACATAAATCTAGCTTGTGTGAAGATGATTTCATCTGTCTGGTACAGAAAGGCAGCTGGATTTTGGGACTAGGCCACCCACTGCCAGGAGAAAAATGCTTGAATCTTCAATACCTTTGATTCACGGGCTTCAGGAGGTGAGAATCGTACTGTCACAGCATGTGCCTGAGAAGCATGTTAGATTTCCTACGCCTCCTCCTCTCCCCCTCTCCCACAGTCTGCTTCTAAATTGAAGTCACCACAGATGACACTTTGTTTCTGATACCTCTACATAAATTGCCTCTTCTCCATTCTGACAAGAGTTTTACTTGGGGGGGGGGAAAGAGAGCTCCTTTTTCCCTTGTCTCTGCAGCACGGAGGATTTTTGTACTTGTCCTTTCCTGAAATATCCAAGTTAATTTTGTAGCTACTGAAGAGTGCTGTGTAAATGGAGCTTTATAACCTTTAACCACAACACAACACCCTCCTCTCCTTAATCTCCGCCTCCTGCACCTATTCTTGAAAGCTGCCTGAAGCCATGTTTCTGCCTCGTGAATCTGAGCCGTGAGGATAGGTCGCGTTGCATGTACTGTTATAGCAGATGTGGTCTGGCTGATTTCTGTGATAATGCCTTTTTTTTTTGGATGAGTTGCTGATAAACAGCTTTGTTTGTAAGAGATTACAGTCATAGTAAAAAATCCAGACAGTGACAAAATAACTGCTATGGCCAGCAATGGGATTTCTACTCATTTGGAGTTTACCTTTAACTTCCAGTTAAGCTTGTTGCTTGATTAGGTTTTTCTGGTACCTTCTAGGTACAAACCAAAGAGGGTTTTGTTCTTCCTCAGTCTGAAGCCCCACACCAACGAGTACAGGAAGACAAGGTCCTTTGCTGTATTTGAATCTGAGCAAATCCAGACCAAGCAATGTTTTACCACTGTTTTACATGTGAATTTTCTGCTTGCAGAGAAATGGAGTCTGCACCTGTGTGGAAAACAACCAGTAGCTTTTCATGTGGGAAACTTGTAAGTGCAGCAATCACAGAAGCCACATTGTGAGGGGGTGTGGTTTATTGGTGGCTGTGTTCATTGTACCTTATCATATGCAGAAAATGAATCATCTAATACAGAAACAGCTCTTCAGGGACCAACATATGCAGCTGAGCCCAGATTTGCAGGAGAGTGAGCTGATGATCTGAAAGACAGGGAAGAGATCTCTTAGAATGTAGCTGGAACACTGATATCACAGATTCTTATTTTTTAGCAGTAATTAAGCCAAAATAATTAATATTTAGGTACTTGGAAATTAGGCACTTAGTCCTGACTTTTCTAAAGGGTAACAGAAAGCTGCATGGTTTTTAATGCACCTTAAAATCAAGCTGCTTGTGTTGATGCCTATGTTGATTTCTGGAGGTTGTGTAGCTGACAGTAGTTGTGAGACAGGTTAACAGTGGAAACCCCTGCTCCCTAGAGGAGGAAGCAGGGCATGCTTAATGGCAATAGCAACAGGCAGGCCTGTAGTGGCACACAGACTCACAGTGTTGGACCAGGGTAGCAAAACATGCTTTTGAGAAGTCTTCATCCAGCTGAAGTATGAAGGTCTGTGAGTGTGTTTTAAAGCACACCCTCAGAGTTTTGTTGGCACAGAGCAGCTTGCTTTTCAAAGCAGACACATTAATCATAGCTGCAGAGGCTGAGTAGAAGTGGCCACTTGGGGTTAATGACAGCATGTGTGTTGGGGGAAGCTCTCCCTTGCAGAGGTGCTGTGGATGGAAACATCCCTCATTATACATACTGCATAACTGTATGAACAGACCTGCTGTCTCTTTTATTTATTATGGGGAAAAATAGGATCAGTATCAGGTTTTTTATAGTACTTTTAGAATATGGATATCGATGACAATGTTTTTTTGTTTCTTTCAAACTTTATATCCTGATACCACTGGTCCCATAACTCTTTGTCATTTAGGCTGAGAGAGTAGGGATTGTTCAGCCTGGAAAATACACCAGGGATACCTTACTGTCTCCCTGGAGACAAAGGCCTTATTTTAAGGCCTTTCAGTACTTAAAAGGGGCCTGCAAGAAAGATGGGGAGAGACTTTTTGGCAGGGATAAGGGGTATGGTTTTAAACTGAAAGGAGAGATTCAGGCTGGATGTGAGGAAAAAAATCTTTACAATGAGGGTGGTAAAACACTGGCACAGGTTGCCCAGAGAGGTGGTGGATGCGCCATCCCTGGAGACATTCCAGGCCAGGCTGGATGTGGCTCTGGGCAGCCTGATCTAGTTGAAGGTGTCCCTGCTCATTGCAGAGGGTCAGACTAGGTGGGCTTTGAAGGTTCCTTCCAACACAAACTAGTCTATGATTCAATGAGGCCCATGGCAGGGGGTTAGAACTAGATGATCTTAAGGTCCTTTCCATCCCTATCTCTTCTATGATTGTCATGGAAAACTTGTTGCTCAGAATTACAACATTTCCTTCACAGAGCCAGGTGTTTTCTCTTGGGTCAGTAAGTGCACATTGCAGAGTGCAGCTGTGTTCATCAGTTAGCTCAGAAGTTTCAGCAGTGGAGTCTAATGACAAGCATGATGCTCACAACAGAAAGGATAGTGTTTGCCTTAGAGGTGTCTGCTGCTCATTTTAAGTATAGAGCTGAAATCATTGCAAATGAGGCCCTCAGATTCCAGGGGTAAGGGCCTATATTGTATGTTTTTTAGCAACTACAAGATGCCGTTTGGAGATCACTTCCCTGTGCTTGCCTCCATGCTTTCCTGAAATATCCTTACCTTGTTCAGGTGTGGTTCTCCTTTAGTGAGTTTTGCCACATTGATCTATAGCTGCTCTGCTGGCTTCTATACAGTCTGCCTTTGCCACAGTGAGTGTGAACTCGCACACTGATCTTTATCCCCAACCAAGCTGAACAAAAAGAACAGGACTTGAAAATGCTTTATGCCCATAGCATCAGACTTTAATAAGAGCACAAGGGTAGAATAAGGTTCTGCTCTATTCTTGCTTGGTGACCTTTCTCCTTAAGAAACCTTCAGACTTTTCAGCTGAGCTGCGTATTTTGGTTTCATTTCTCCTTACCCTGTGTTGTGCCTTATCCCCATCAGTAGCTCCATTTCTGCTGCATTTCACAGTACAGGAACAGAGGTAGCATCCAAACCTCTTATTCACATGTTTGCTATAAGGTTGACAGGAGGCTTCTGATAAATTCATGATGTGAGGTGAGAAAGAAGTATAGTTGTGGGGGAAAAGATCCCAAATGACACTCCTGTTATTAGTGTGTTGGAGTGTGAGAAGGAAAGGCAAAGAACTCAGTCATCTACGAATCATCTTGTCACTTAGAGATTGAATTACTTAATGACAAAGTTCTTCCTGCCAAATTCTGATGGCTTTTTGCCTTCACATCATCTGCACTTATCAGTAACTTCATTTGGATGTCGGTTACACAAAGTATTGTTCTTGTGTCACTCATCAGAGAGTGATACCTTGCTAGATGAAAGAGAAAGTGCCTCTCCTCATATGGTTTATTCAGGGATCTAGTTAAATGCATGTCTGTGGTACCTTGACATCGCTAGAACACAGCTCAGGCATATCAGTTGAATCATACACTAAATTACCCTGAGCAAGGGCAAAAAAGGCAAATGTGATTGGAAGATGTGTCAGGAGAAAGATTTCCAGCTTGAAGAAGTATCACATGAGACTGGTCATGGGTGTACATTAGAAATGCATTCATGATGGAAAAAAATGAGAAGGGCTGGTAGGAATGGAGAAACCTATATTAGGGAAGTGAAAGTACTTTCCTTGTTTCACCGAGCAAAACACTGAAGGTTAATTATTTAAGGAAAATGCTGGCTTCAAGCCATGTTGGACACCCTGCTGGAGTAGTAGAGGCAGAAAATAGCTGAACTGTATGTAAGAAGGTTCATGAATTCCTTTAAGTGTTTATGATGTGATACCTGCAGTGATGCAAGCTTGATCTCAGTAACCCAGGAGATTTTTTCCAGTCTAACCTTCCGACTTGTCTGCAAGGGAGCTGGGTGATCACTGGTGGTGTGGTGTAATCCGATACTTTCTTCCAAGTAACATCTAGATGAAAAATTGGTGAGTAGTGTTAGTTCAGTGTATTGTTTAGGGTTGGGTTCCCCCTTCTGACCTTCAGAGCTTTCCTGGTCACTCACTTTCCCTTTATTCTGGTTGCAGAAGACAAATCCCTTTACCCGCTAGTGTGAAACCAAAGACGTAGCTTGCTGACTACCAGCCGAGTCCTGTATTTGTTAATAATGACAGTGTCTTGAAGGATGACTTTCTTGGGTTGCTTGTCTCTTACAAGACACTCTAATACTTAGATAACCAAGTCATCTAAAGCAACTCGTATCTCTGACTAATCCAGATGATCTGTGTGTGACATTTCTTGATAGCAATTAGCTGAGACTGTATAATCCTCATTTTCTCCTTTAATATTATGCTCTCTGATCCCTATTTTCTACTGTTTTGTCATCTATGTCACTACTTCTAGTGTATAATTTACAAATCCTTTTTAAAGAAATGAATACTAATAATCAGCTAATACATCAAAGAATGCTGATGTAAAGATTTTTTTCTCCATAATTGCCACTGTACCACTGGCAAGCGTGGTGAATCAACTGTTTTATGTGTCTTGCTCTTAATATCAAGCATACAGTTTTTATAGACTTACTGAAATAAAAATAAATGACAAGGAAAACCCCTTTATGTCACCGAAAACACGTACTGAGTAGATTTCAGAAGTCTGTGTTAATTCATGACTTCTTGTGCAGAGCAGCAAAGTGATGGCACATTCCAAGCAAGAAAGGAATAATTCTAATGATATTAAAAAAACATAGTTAATCTAGGTTATATATGTATAACAGTACTTGTGGACTTAACAATTTAGCACAAAACTTCAGATTCAGGGCTTCGTCTCTGTGTTTTGCATATGTCAGGCTCTCTTGTAGAGTGAGCTGAGTGACTCACAGCATAATTTAAGGAGAAAATCAGGTTTTTGCATGAAATATATACAATATTGTTGATGTGTGTAATACTATGTATGTTTATATGTATGGGAAGACCCAATACAGCAAAGAAATTGAATTTACCATATAGAGTCATAGTATGGTTTGGGCTGGGAAAGGACCTTAAAGCTTACCTAGTTCCAACCTCCTGCCACAAGCAGGGATGCTTTCTACTAGACTAGGTTGCTTAAGGCCATTATTATAGAAGGAGTCTTATATACTCCATGAAATAAGTTGCTTTTTCATGTTCTAACTATACACAGTTTAACTAAATTTACCTACTGAAATATTTTACTTAGAGAGATTGCTAGATGAGATGTTCACACATCAATTGCCTAACACACAGGGTTTACAGTTCAATAGCTTTGAAAACAATGACAGTGAAATTGCATTAGTGTAACTTTTTCCTTTGTATGTGCTTAAAGATCAATCAGACAACTTAAGCAGGGTATTTCTGGAGAAAGAAAAACATTATAGACCAGACTGTAGCAAAAGAGCTGTAGGCAAGAGCTACAGTCAATGTATTTTTAATGAGTTGATAAGCTATTGAATACTCTGATGTTTGAGCATCAGTTGACGAGCAGGGCTTGGTTATTCCGGCAAAATCTGCCCAGGCTTTCTTTTTCACCCCTACTTAATGTTTTATTCTCTCATGCTTTAGTTATAAGTATCCCGGATGGATAGAAGGGAGAGAAACGAGTGCTCAAAACTGTCAGTTGTAAATGTTTGCAGTGAGCAAAGAAAGGGTGCTAAAATATTTAGACTTGTTATCTTGGAGTGCAACCAGTACTCTCATTTTACTGTTACCCCTTGACAGGCTGTGCCCACTAATTTTCTACTCCTTGAATATGACATTAAAATAATAGAGTTGTGATTTCAGCATACTTTCTTTGTGCTGTTTATATTCTTGCAGACATCACTGTCTTCTCCCTGGTCATAGTTTCCTTTTGGAGTTTTTAAGCCTTTCTGTTAGATAGAGTCCTCGAGGCAATCAGACAACCAGACTTTCTGAATACTGGTGAGCTAAACCCAAGTCCTACTCCTCCTTCAAGATCAAAATCAAGTATTGGTCAGGCTTCCCCTTTTCCTTTTGTAATACCAACAGAATGAGCTCCTTTTTCTCAGGAGGTCAAGTGGATGCCTAGATATTGAGGTGCTGGAGCAGGTCCAGAGAAGGGCAATGAAGCTGGTGAAGGGCCTGAAGCACAAGTGTGATGAAGAATGGCTGAGGGAACTGGGGTGCTTAGTGTGGAGAAGACAAGGCTCAGGGGGTCTTATTGCTCTCTAGAACTGCCTGAGAAGACGATGGAGCCAGGAGGTGGCTGAACATTCCTCCCAGGTAACAAGTGATAGGACCAGAGAAAGCAGCCTCAAGCTGCACCAGGAGAGGTTTAGACTGGATATTAGGAACAACTTCTTCACTGAAAGGGCAGTCAGGCCTCAGAACAGGCTGCCTAGGGCAATAGTGGAATCACAATCCCTGGAAGTGTTCACAAACTGCACAGATGAGGCCCTCAGTGACATGGTTTAGTGGTGGCCTTGGCAGTGCTGGAAAATGGTTGGTCTGGATGACCTTAAAGGTTTTTTCCAACCTGTCTGATTCTATGGCTCTGTGTGTTTTGCCCATATAGAAAAGGCAGAGCTACAGCCAGCACTTGAGGAGCCTTTCCAGAATAACTGTGACCTTGAGCCCCTCTTGTCTTTCCACCACTCTTGATGGGAATGAGTAGCATTTCATGGAAACGCGGTATGCTTAAAGTCACTTGGCTGCTTGTGCTGAAGGGATGATGCTGATCTGAGTGAGGCTGTTGTCAGAAATATTCTTAAAGATATGTGTTGCTGAGGTTGGGTCTTACATTATTAAAGTGTCTTGCAAGTGGTAGAGGTGAGAGAATCAGTGAGAATACTGGAGTGCTGTGCAGCGGTGCTCAGTTCCAAAGATACATATTAATACATGTTGAACAACATTCCATTATTTTTAGGCATAGTTAGTAATCTCTGCATTGCCTCTCGCTTGTATCCTTCTTTTTTAAAATGACAGGAATAACATGGCTGTCACAATAGGATATTTCTCAGCAGTAAAACTAATCTCCTGTGTAGCCAAACTCCCTCAGCAACTTGAGACCTATACAAGGCCACTTCTTCATAACAAAAGGGATGTTTTTGTCCTTGGATGTGTACAGATGGTATTGAGTGAAGTGCATGGGAGCTGTCTTAGTAGCAGGAACAGTAGAGATGTGTGGAAGATTATGGCTAGAAAAGGAAAAGCAGTCTCTTTCTTTCGTCCCTTTATAATTGGTGTGACTGTAGGGCAGTGGGGAAGCAGAAACAAATATATAATTTTTACTATGCCGGAGGATTGCAATTGAAGAAGAGATGAGGAAGTAGAGGGAGGGAGAGATGGCTGTTGTTTGTCTGCTTGGTTAAGAAAAAACAAGCCAACCTGCTCCCTTAAAAAGTAGTCACTTTTATCAGCACATTGCTTTCTGGGTGGTAGTGTAGGGAGGAGATGAGAAAAGAGGATTTTCTCTGTTGGACCATCCTGGGGTTTTGTGCCCTGCTGAAACAATCTAGTTTTGTAAACAAACCTCCAAAAAGATGCAGTCTCTGAGAAGGAGCTGGGTCTCCCAGTCCCCTTTGGAGCAGCAGTGCTAAGCTAAACCCCAAATGCCTGGCACACCTGCAGTGCTCAGTCCTTGAGAGAGACCCAGAAATATGGTCATTGTGGAGCTGACAGCTTCCTGTGAATTGGGTAATTATCAACTGAAATACTTAATCTTCCCTCCTGAGGGGAAGAATGGGATTTTTGTGAGATTTAGCACAGTGGTTTGTAGTCTAAATAAGACATCTGTGTGTGTTTTAGGTGCTTGACATGAATTGATCTGTAGGACTACTAACTAAAGGAAAGGATTTTTCCTCAATTAAGAAATGAAATAACTATAGTTGAAAATGTGAGGTCATTGGCAAGAATTCACTTATTAGGATAGCAGGTTTGAGCACATGTATCTGTGTCCTGAGTAGCCAGAGCTGCAGTTTTCTAAAGAGCCTTAAATAACTAATATGTTACAGCATGACAGTGTGTCTTCCTGGTTACTAAGGGTAACATGAAGTGTGAGTTTAAAGCCATTTCTGTTGGTACTGCAAACATTTTCCATTTTATCTCTGTCGCTACTAGATGCCATGATGTTTGCACTGTGTCAGGTTTTGAGATGTTCTCTTTAAAGGAAGAACGAATGAGTTAATCGGGAATCTTTGAAAATCAGGAACAGCTCATAAGAAATTTATATCAGCACATTTCCCGTGGTCTCTCTCAAACATGAACACAAGTTTAAAATAAATAAAGCAAGCCTATATTATAGCCATAGCTTCTGCTACACTTCTACCTGTGCTAATATGATAACTGCAGAGCTTGGATTAGGATGTCTCTAAGGAAAAACTGAAAGATTGCCTAATCTACTGACTTGCGTTCAGCAATATTAAATGTTTTTAAGGCTTTGTGACAAAAGCTGCCTTTACCCCAGTACAGGGCAATATCTTTATTCCAATCTTTTAGCATGCTCAGGCTGAATTTTTGTATAGGTGGTATATGATGGCTATTATATATAAACTGCAGTGTACAAAACTGGCTATAATTATTTCTGTAGCACAACTGCTGTAAGCTGTTCTTTATGGGATGTCACTTCTTTGGATGAATTGAGGTTATCTTCTTTGGAGAGTCAGTGACTTCAGTGTCTTTCTTGTGACAGGAGCTAGACAGTTTTATCAGTTGCTTTTAATGAGCTCACCATGGCAAGGTGTAAGGATAGTAAGAATTTAATTTGGCACATGGTCCTGTACAATTAACAGCCTTTTCCATGTTTTAATCTGTAGACTAGGATTTATCACCAATGAAGCAGCATACATAGGTTCAAATACAAGCGATGGAGGTAATGGCAGTAACTGATCATCTCATTTACAGTTGATATGACATGAAGTTCCTGACCATTTGCAATAGTTTTCTTGGGTTTTATTTTTCATCGCTTCAGTCCTCATAGATAGTGTTCTTGACCAGGTCTCACTTGACTGACTTGTGTCCTGCATACCTGGATGCTTTTCTACAGTTGTGACTGGATACTGTAATTTTCAGTTCATAAACTAAACTGCTGCGCAATGTAACATGTTGCGGTTGATTCCACCTTGGGTAGCTGAGTGTTAATCGTTTGTTAAATGATCCCTAAGTGAAGGCTGAGTATTTTCTTTGGAGAAGTCCTGATGCACAAATAACACATAGAATTGTAGAATAGTTAGAGTTGGAAAGGACCTTAAGATCATCTAGTTCCAACCCACCTGCCATGGGCAGGGACACCTCCCCCTAAACCATGTCGCCCAAGGCTCTGTCCAACCTGATGCACTTGCTTAACATGAGATGCTGGCAGAGAAGGCTGCTCCCCTTTCCCAGGAGCAAGCCCTGGGACTGGGACAAAGGTTGTAATTTGGGGTGGCTCAGAAGTACCTCATTCTCTGTTCTTGACTTAGCAGTTCCTACTGGATGTTTCTGTGTAGTGAGAAAGAGTTGTTTGGATTTGCCACCTGCTGAGGCAGTCACTTTATTTCCCATATACGCAGTCATTCAGTGTCTACTTTATGCTTGCACTGCTGGAGCCAAGTATCATCATAAGGTACCCAGGCCAAAGAGACCTCCCTGGATGTGAAGAAAGATATCTATAAGAAATTGAAAGTCCTTTTCTATCTATTGTATAAAGCTCACTCTTGAGCATTTAACTCTGTCTGCCAGTATTCAATCTGATGAAAGCTTTCATGAGTCCAAACCAGAGACTTTACATAGAATTAAGTGGAAAATATAGTCCACATGTTTTGGTGCATGAAGAATGAGAACTCTGCCGCTCCCCATATGAACACTGATGTCCCCAGAGTGCATGAGAGCAAGGTATCTTAGAGGGTAACAGTAAGAAAATTGTCAATTGAGCTTCTAGGTTAGGTAAACTTCTATTGTATTTGCTATAGCTCCAGCTGGGTAATGTGAGTGTTCATAAATGAGCTTTAATACTACCCTTTTCTCAGCTGAGGGTAGCAATTGTTCTATTTCTCAGTAGTTTGTAGAAAGCCAGTTAGCCAAATTATGTATGTTTTCAGCAGATGCACAGGGTTAGCATTGTGTGCGACATCTCTTACCTCTTGAACTATGCTGCAAAACTGCAGAACTGGATTCAGTGATGTGGGCTTCTGACACTGTTGTCTGCACTCATTGTCACTGAATGCAGGAATAGAAACTAAGAGAGAAATGAATATTCAGAAATAAGAGTGTCAGTGTGGGATCAAGTGCAAGAACTAATGCACAGGCAGGTTCCTAAAAGAATGCTTGCTGTGGCTTCTGGTAGAAAACAGTGCCCTTCTCTAGCTTACGAAGGTCCACAGGCCAGCAGGTGAAGGGCATATCACCAGTGTTAATTTACTTTAATGTCCCCGCAGAAGACCAATATGAAATCTTAATTCCCATAAGAGAGAAATTACTGGTGGGACATTTGTCCATGTCAGAACTGTGCCTACAGGTAGGATTTCTCTGATGGTTTGTTGACAGTTTGTAGTAAGGGCAGTATAGTCCCTACAACTGTGAAGTCAGTCTGCATCTTCATCAGAGAAGCTCCTTTCTTGTTTTCTCCTCAACAATGGCATTATTATGATTTTTTTTCAGCTTTGCAGTGGTAGCTGGTCAGGCAGAGAGCACAAGGAGAACATAAACAATGTCTTGAACTAGGCGAGTTCAGAAGCTTGCTGCATATGTGGTTTGTATTAATGAATATTGGGAAGGAAGGGATGAACTAAGAGAGGCTGTTGATGTGCAAGCGGAATGTAGTGGTCCTGACAAAGTCCAATAGAGGAGGAGGCAGGGAAGGGAACATAAAAGCATCAAACTGCAGTGTTTAGGAACTATCATTCACTTCTTCAGGGTGCTATATGATTTGTATGACTAACCAAGACAGCAAGTGGTATAATTAATGATCTGCCAATGATTAATGGATCAAAAATGACTTGCTGTAAGCATAGCCTCATAATTCTAAATAATGAATAGATCCATATTTTTTTGGGGAGCAGTTCTTCATCAGAAAAAGGGAAGAGAACTCTTCTTATTGGTTATTTGATGCAAATTCTTCACTTTTATTTAGTTGCTCATACACTTGCCTGGCAGGGGGATGAAGAGACCCAGCATACACAATACTGAAGACATTTTTGTTGATCAGTCTGAGCACTTAAAGATTAATCAAGTCCTTCATCTGCATTAATGCAGCTATGGGTGTTCCTGTAGCTACTGATTCCCTGGCTGGTTTCCAAAACATGGAGTTTAATCTAAAAAGTAGAGGAAAAATCCTATTGCTCTTTATGCAGATTTCCTGGTCAAAGCAGGCACAGTCCAGTTGCTGACTACTTAACTAGTACCAGCTCACTTCAGCATGCCCCAGAAATTTGAGGCAAAGCCAAAGGAGGAGAAAAATCCCAAAACATCACAAATGATAGCATCATTGTTCTCACTGCCAAATTTGCTACCTGTGGGCTTTATGAATTGGTGCGACCAGAAGCTTTCATGAATCATAGATAACCAAGGAAATGGCAGTTACTGCTTCTTGCGTCCCCATCACTCCTCTGCAAGTCTATGAGCTCTGGGAGAGTGGTGGCTATCAAGCATTGCATTGCCTGTGTAGTTTCTGGTACAATAGGACTTTGACCCCTGATTAGGTATTTCAAAGTGTGTCTAAGTGTTGCATAATAATGAATACCAAGACCTAAAATACTCAAACACATCTGCAATGCGTGCCTTCATGTTACTTAAGTGAATTAGGAGAGGGCGATGCGGTAGGAGCCAAGTGGTGCGGTTCGTCCAACTATTGCCAGAACAAGGAAGCTACAGAGAAAACTCTTTTGTCTTTGTTTCATTTTAATTCTTGCTTGTGTTTTTTTATTCTTCACTGTCATTCTTTGAATGCAGGTGGTCCTACCTTTGATGCCTACCTTTTGCTGTCTACCTGTACCTCTCCAGGTAGCAGTGGTCAAGCTTCCTTTCTATCATCTCTAGATATATGTAGATATATGGTGCTCTTACTTTGGTTCATTTGCAACGGATGTTAAAAATATTTCAGGAGTTAGATCACTTTAGTGGTGACATCATGCCAGCACTGTCACCTAGGTAATGGAACTAATTGCCATAGCAACAAGGCTTTATCATTCAGCAGCCCGAACATTTTTGACAGATGGGAGAGCCTGGAAATTTAAAGTAGGACACAAATGAAACGTATCTGATTGGGCTAAGTCATATTAATAGTTCATGAATAGGGATCATCTGTGCAGGGTAAATCAAATCAGAGTGAATGATATATCTTTTAGAGGCCCATTTACTTCAAATTAAATTGTTGAATGTTACAAACTTTCTTCCTCTAGGGAAAAAACCAGCAGCATTTAATTAAAACAAGCAGATAATAAACCTGATTGTTTAAATATTATCGTGCAGCCCCTGGGTATTGCTCCTGTTCTAGGTGTTGTATGAAACTGACTAAATGACAAAGTAATTGTAAAAAACTCTATATGAGTGTTAGCTCACTTCAGGGTCAGTGTTTTCCCTTGTCAAACTGTGATTGCGGTGGTAGCACTGAAGCTAGTGTGGAGCGCCCTGGGGAGCTCCAGCTTGCTCACCTATTTCCAGTGGTGTTGGCTCTACCTTGGCCTTTTTTGGGAAGGGCATAACCTCAGGTTCCACCTGGCACAGTTACATCCAGTTAAGATTAGACCTAAAATTACAAGAAGCCAGTGAATTTACCCCTCGCTCTAAGTCAAGGCAACTTTGGCTGTCAGGTCAGTAGACCCGTGTTTCACTCTGTGCATTGTTCTTGAATTGCTTGGAAATTAAAGACTGAAAGTACCCATTCATTTTATTCTCTGCTCCTTGGGCTATTAATCCATATGGTACATTCAACATTGGGCAGCATTGATGCTACTGTGGTTGGCATGGAGTAAATGAGGAACGACTGCAGAGCTTTAGAGGCAAGAGTGAAGGACCTGGTTAGCGCCACTTGATCCAATGTGCGAGGGGAAAGTTTGGATGAGAGTGGACTCCTCCTACAAGGTAACAGCTGGCTATTTAGTTAGCTGAGAAGGTGTGTAAAGACATCTTTTCCAGCAGGCTTGGCAGCCTAATGAAGAGGGCTTTGAACTAAATATGTGAGGGCTGGTGATAACAGTTAAATGAGGAAAGAGTTTGGGTGGCAAGTATATTGGGCAAGATGAAATCCTCTTTGAGCGGTCTGAGGAAGTCTGCAGATTGAAGACCCTGGGTCTTAGGGGGCTAGTTTAACTTCCCTGCCTGGAAGAGCAGCACAGTGGAAGATATAAATGCAAGGAGTGTCTGGAGTGTGTTGGATAATTTCTTAATGCAAATACTGCATAACTTGGCTAGATGTGGTGTTCTTCTGGATCTGCTAGTCACAAATAAGGAAGATCTGGTTGAGAATGTGACAAGCAATGGAAGCCTTGACTATAGTGATCATGAAATGGTGCAGATTAATATGCTGATGACAGTGAGGAAGGCAACTAGCAGTGTAGATCCTGGAGCTGAGGGGAGCATGCTTTGATGTATTTAGGAAACTGGTTGGTAAGATCCTGTAGGGGACAGCTGTGTTTCACCAGTCTTTAAAAACTGCAAGGAGGATGATCAGGGAAACTAAGGTCAATTGGACTTGCTTTGTTTCTAGAAACAAATCTTATTAGAAGACTTTTTTGGACATATGAAAGAGAATGCAGTTGCTAGTAGCTCCTCATTAGACCCCATCTGGAGTACTGCACCCACGTTGGGAGGCACACAGTATAAGACAGACATGAGTGAACTGGAGGGGGTTTAGGGGAGGCTGCTGAGACAATTGGAACAGGATCACTTGCCCTGTAGAGGTGGACAAGTTCTGCAAGGTGCTGCAGAGAGGTCACGGTGTCTTTATCCTTGGAGGCTTTCAAGCCTTGATAAGGCAAAGCCTTGAGCAACATTCAGTGTTGAGCAGGAAGTTAGATTAAAGACCTTCCCAAGCCCCTTCCAACCTGGAATTACTCTGTGATTTTACTGGAAGATACTATTCCTCTGTATTCCTCCTAATCTTCCTACTTATGTCTAATCTCTTAAAGCTGCATCCATACGGTGTCTTGTGAAGCAACAAAAAAGATACTTGGGAGTTTATTTCCTGTAATAAAGGTAAATGTATTTGTCCTGGGTTCAGCAGTAGCAGTAATCTTTCTCTTTCTTCGTAGCGGGTGCAGTGCTGTGGTTTTGACTTTCAGCCTGGGAACAGCGCTGATAACACCGATGGTTTTAGCTGCTGCTGAAAAAAGAGACAAAACTGTAAAAAAAGTAAAAGAAAAAACAGTAAAAGATATGTTTAGTCTGACCAAGGGCTTTCTCAGCCTCATGCTCTGCCAGGGAGGAGGGGAAGCCGGGAGGAAGCAGAGACAGGACACCTGACCCAAACTGACCAAAGA
>JAOEHX010008913.1:0-20382 GCA_025448015.1 Bolborhynchus lineola
GGCTTTGGAAAAGGACAAGGGAAAACCAGAAAGCTGAGCTGGAGAGATGTTGTTCAGCCTGTGATATTGGGGAAAGACGTTTAAAGTTAAAAAACCAAAGTAATCTGGAAGATAGGTTGGAGGATTATGTGTCACGGGTACCTCCGAGAGGAGCACCCTCTGCATCTGCCCCATCTGTACTGATAACGAGGAAGAGGTTGCTGTCACTGGCAACAGAGCAGAAGGGCTTGAGAATGTTAAAGAAGTGTGGAGAGCATATGGGAATCGGGAACAGGTAGAGAAAAAAAAGCTGGGCCATGCTATAGGCATGGCTACAGTGGCTGCTTTGGAACAAATAGAAACTGGTGGAGGGACTAATGTGAGAGGATGAGGCAGAGGTAGAAGAGAAATGTCAGGCAGAGGTGAGAGATTGAATTCTCCTGTGGGAAGGGATCAGTGTATATGCTGTAAGGAGTTTGGACATTGGAAGTGAGACTGCCCTGTGGGGGTTGCCATGGGGTGGCTCTGGTGACTGAATTGGAACTAGACTGACTGTACACTAGCAGATCCACTGATTAAATTAAAGCTAGGGACTAGAGGAAATAAAGTGGAATTTTTAAGTGGATAGAGGAGCAACTTATTAATTGTTAAATCAGAGGGAAAAGAATTTGTTACAGATGTGGGAGCTACCAGTCACCAAGGAAAAAACAAAAAAAGGCATTCTTTCTGAAACCTTTCGAGTACAAATAGGTAAAAAGAATAGGAATGCATAAACTTTTACGCATGCCAAAATCTTTATTAGCGTGAGAAGCAACATTTAAAGATGGCAAAATGGAATTAAGAGTTAAAAATGATCAATTAATTACTGCAGTTTTGAGTTTATCTTTAATTCAACAGAAAAGCAAACAGGAGGACCTCCCTGAAATAGAAGAAATCCTCAATCAGGTATATATGGGAGTATGGGCATCTGAAGTTCCAGGTAGGGTGAAAAAATGCTTTGTCTGTTGAACTAGAAATAAAAGGGGGGCTGCCCAATTAGAATAAAATAATATCCCTTAAAACTCGAGGATCGAAAGGAACTCAAATCATTGATAAATTTTTAAAATATGGACTATAAATTGAATACTAACCAGAAGTGGTTTACCGTTCTGGACTTAAAAGATGCATTTGTCTGTCTGCCCCTGGCCAAAGAAAATCAAAATTTATTGGCTTTTGAATGGGAAAACCCTGAAACAGGAAGAAGGACACAGCTGACTTGGACCTCAGGGATTTAAGAACAGTCTTACCATTTTCAGAAATCAATTGGCAGGAGAATAAGAATCCTGGGAAGCACCCACCCAGACAAGCACTTTTCTACAATATGTTGATGACATGTTAATTGCTACTGAAACTGAGACAGAATATGTTCAATGGACTGTAGAATTGTTAAACTTTCTGAGGCTAAATGGATACTGGGTATCTAAATTGAAAGCTCATCTGATTGGAACTAAAGTATCTTATTTAGGATACAAAATAACAGGACAAGAGAACTTGGAGCTTAGAAGGAAGCAATCTGTCAAACACCATGACCATCCAGGGTTAAAGATACCCAGACATTTCTGGGAGTACCAGGGTGGAGTCGACACTGGATCCATGATTATGGTGTTCTGGTAAGACACTTACATGAGCTGCTAAAAGAAAATTCAGCCTTTCTAAAAATGGACAGATCAAGTTGAAGAGTTTAAAAGTTTAAGACAGAACTCATGAGAGCTCCAGCTCTGGGGCTCCTCGACATAACCAAACACTTTTGGCTATATTCCTACAAGAAACAGGGAATAGCCTTGGGGGTTTTGGCTCAAAATTTGAGAGCTTATAAAAGAGCAGTGGCCTATTTTTTAAAACAACTGGATGAAGCAAGTTAAGGCAGGCCTGGATTTTTGAGAGTGGTGGCAGCAGTTATCTTAAACATCCGAGGCCTGAAAATTTACACTGGGACAAAAGATCACTGTGTTAGTGCCACATGCAGTATCAACAGTCCTAGAACAAAAAGATATACATTGGCTATCGCCATCGCATTTCTTGAAGTATCAAGCCATCCTAGTAGAACTGGATGATGTGAAAATTGTGGTCACTAATGTTGTGAATCCAGCATCTTTCCTTCAGGAAACCCCTACCGAACCGTTAATTCACGACTGCTTAGCGACTGTAGAGACAGTATACTCGAGACATCCAGACTTCAAGGAGGAGCCTCTGGGGGATGCAGATTCCTCGTTCACCAATGGCAGCAGCTTTATTAAAGATGTTAAATGAAGAGCAGGATACATCATAACTACAACTTCAAAGGTAATAGAAGCTAAACTATTAGCACCTCAGCATAAAAAGCAGAAATAATAGCCCTGACTAGAGCTTTGGAGTTGGCAAAAGACAAGCAGATAAACATATGGACTGATTCCAAATATGCCTTTGGTGTAGTCCATGCACATGGAGCACTTTGGAAAGAACGAAGACTTTAAATACCCAGGGAAGACAAATTAAACATGCAAAAGAAATTCTGCAATTGTTAGAAGCTGTATAATTACCTAATGAAGTGACTATCATACATTGTAAAGGACATCAAAAAGGTAACTCTGATCAAGAGATTGGTAATAATCTGGCTGATCGTGAGGCTAAACGGGCAGGAGAAACAGAAAAAGTTGAGATTATGTCCTTAATTCCTGATGGTAAGATGGTAATGGAGCAAAATAAACCTAGGTACTCTAAAGAAGACATGAAACCAATTGAAGACTTGGAAGGATAGAAAAATGAAAAGAGTTGGATAAAAATACCTGATGGGCGAGTAGTGATTATAGAAATTGATAAAAGAAGAACATAACAGAATTCATTGTGGAAGTAATGCCTTGTATGAACAATTAAACAAACAGATCATAGGAGGAAATTTCTATACCATAGTGCAATTAGTGACAAAACAATGTCAACTGTGTCTGAAATAGTCTTAAGACTGAAAACAGGAATCAGGTAGGGACAATTGGAAAAGGGAATTATCCGTGACAACAGTGGCAAATAGATTTTTCTGAATTACCTAGAAAAACACGTTATCGATATTTGTTGGTATTGACAGATACTTTTTCAGGTTGGCCAGAAGTATTCCCTTGCAGGGCAAAAAAGATTAAGGTGCTATTAAATGAAATAATACCTCATTTGGGGGTACCAGCAACTACCTCCTCTGACCATGGTACACATTCCAGTGCAAAATTATTACAAGAAATCAGCAAGAAATTGGAAATAGGTTGGCAACTACATGTTCCATATAGGTCTCAGGCCAGTGGGCAAGTGGAAAAAATGAATCACTTAATTAAACTACAGCTTGGGAAGATCTGTCAAGAGACTTAAGTTATATTGGTATGAGGCATTAGCATTGGCTTCATTGGGAATCAGAACAAAACCTCTGGCAAAGGAAGGAATTAGCCCATTTGAGATTCTATACGGAAGGCCATACCAATCTCAGTTTAAAGGGGAGAGCCTTCAAGAAGCAGGAGAAGGATACCTTCAACAGTTGTTGGTAAACTTGGGAAAACAAGTTAGAAGAAATAAATGGCAGAGTATTAGGGACCCGGGCCAGAGGTTTAGATTATCCTATTCATCCTTTTAAGACAGGAAATTGGGTTTATATTAAGAACTTTACAGGTAGTCCTCTTAAGAAAAAGCAGAGTGGACCGTTTCAGGTGCTGCTGATCACCTTTGCTGCAGTGAAGATAAAAGAGCAACCTGCTTGGATACATTACTCAAGAATTAGGAAGGAGCCAGAACCAGAAAAACACCAGAACTGAGAAAAAGTATGGCATGTTAAGTCTTCAAGACCCACCCATGTGACTACATCTATCGTAATTTGGACTTGTATAATAATAGGTGTAGAAGCGTGGAATCAGAATCTGTATCTGAGGCTGATGCAAAATGTTACTAGTGTCTTAAGCAAGAGTAATTGTTGGATCTGTACTCAGCTGCGTAAATCAGGAGAGAGACCAGGTATTCCTTTACTTGGCCTCCCTGTCCCCCTTTATGACAAATTGGAATGCCCTGTGGAAAGATCCTGTTTATATCAAGAAAAGCCATACAAATTTATAGGTTTTAAGGATTCAGGCCTTGCATATGTCAAAGCTAAATGTGATCATAAGGCATCATGTCAGTAGGAAATTACCCATGTTGCAGCTGGGCAATGCAACTTCACCTTTGAAAACCTTTAACTGGTTATTGGAATGTTCCCAAAGGAAAAGGGTGGTATTGATTATGTGGACAAAACGCCTAAAAGGCTTTGCCTCCCAACTTTACAGTAAGTGACATTCATCCCTCTGGAACCTGGGCTTGTAGTTTTAATAAAAGAATCAAACAAGGATATAATCCCATAGCAAAAGGAAACACTGCTTTCCATTTTTTTTTTTTTTTTTTTTAGATGGCTTATTCCATCTGTAGGTGTTAGTGAATTAGAGAAAATGTAAATATCTCAGCTGCAATTGAGGAAATGGAAAATCAAACTGCTAATGCTATTTTAGCATTGCAAGAAGAAATAATCAGCCTGTCTAAAGTAGCACTCCAAAATTGAGTGGCAATAGGTGCATTGTTAGCATCTCAAGGAGGAGTTAGTTCTGTAATCAATGAAATTTCATAATGTGGCACAGGATGACACCTTGTGGAGATTTGAGAAAATTTGGGAAAAATTAACATCATGGGTTCCCAGTCTCTCCTGGTTGAGACAGTTGTTTTTAACTGTAGTAGTAATAATAGGAATGGTTTTGATTACATGTGTAACGGTCCAGTGTTCCTTTTGGTGTTGCAAACAATCAGTAATGAACCAAGAACAGTTAAACATCAGATAGAAACTGGAGAATACTCTAGAACATAACGGAATGATTTAAGAAACTTTTGCAAAAGAATTTGTAAAAGAATAGAAAAAGGGGTTATTGAAACCCCTATTTCTCTTAGAGAAATATAGGCTGAAATATAATCTATTATAAGTAAATTAGTTCTGCTTAGTGATCATCCTTGTATATGATAAAATGATAGTAGTTCATGTAATTCTAGGACCTTGTAAAAAATTTATGGTAAGCAAAACAGAATGTGTAGATAAAGATTATCTGAAACTAGCAGATTTTCAGGATGAGTTGTAGCTAACTGATAAGTAGAAGGATAGGGAGAAATCATTCAATTACGTCAGTGGTGTTACTAAGGTAATTAAGCTGGCGTAAGCATTTATCGACTGTGCATGCTTCAAAAGCTGTCAGGAAGAAAGTTCAAGGAACAGCCAAGTGATGAAGACTGTTGGAAGAAGTAAACAACTCCAAGGAGTGCTACCACATTTTTGTGCGCATGCAGGAGAAACTGTCTAGAAGAATGATGTAATACATAAGTAACCTCATGAATATGCATGTACATAATGAATATGTATTAGTGACTATATAAGAATGGATTGCTTAGCACTTTGGCAGAGACATGCTGGGAGGAGTGATCCCCCGTGTCTTCCAGTGCCACAATAAAGAATACCTGCTTGTTAACTTAAACTTTGTTGGTGAGTTCCTGGAGATTTCTCCGAGTCAGTATTTAACTTCATACAGAGATTTATACATGGACAGGGCCACAGGGTTCTCAGTATAAGGCAGGCATGCAGTCAGAGGGCCAGATGTCTTCTCTCAAACTGATACAAGCCTTCTTCCTCTCGATAAGGCCTGAAAACAGCAGGAGCTGCAGTGAGCAACGGTGGCGTTTTCTTCCTCCCCAAAGCACTAATCTGTTCACTGATCAGGAGTGGCTGTAATTATGAAGAAACAGCAAGCAACAGAAGCCATGCTCCAGCAGCATGCCTCAATGTCGTCTCTTCTTCCTGTGAGGAAAACAGGCTGCCCAAGAAAGGTGGCCAGTCCTTGCACCCAGGATTCTGCAGGGAGGGGGGAGGCCGCCCTCAGCTGCACCTGAAGCACTACCTCCGGGTGTAGCTTTGCATACTACCCAACCACATACAGCTCAAAGGAAATGGGTCTTCCTCCAAGCCAGGGGCTCTCTGTATCTAGAGGGCCCTGATCATAGCAGGTGGTGATAAGCAGTACTGGGGTAGCACATCCTTTGCCTTCCACCCCCTCCTCACAACCGTGTGTAGCCAGAGGTGAGACAAGGAGGCTCACCACCAACCTGTTGTGTATTTCAGGTCTACTCTTCAAAACTGCTCTCCTACTTCTTAGATTTTCAGGACAATCTGCACCACCTGCTATCATTAACTTCAAGCATCAGGGCAGTCAGACTAATTCAAAAAACATTTAAGCACCCATAAAAATACCCCTTCCATATTTTACAGACAGCACAAAGAACTGTACTGAACAGTGTGCCCATTGTATCTCTGCATCCTGAATGCAGACCTTCACAGAGACACCCATCAACACATTTTCTGCTGTGAGGAATACCAAAAGGCTCTCTGCTCCTCTGTATTTCCTAGTAAGACTGTTTATCACCTCATAAGTTCAGTGTTTTGGGAAATCTGCATTACATAGACTGAAAACAGGCACTCAGGGATAAAAGTCTTACACAAAGGTATGTCTTTTTTTTTTTTTTTTTTATTTGGGAAGGGTCAAGATATTTGACTAACTCCCCCTCACTAGGGACTTGATTCGTGCCAGACAGAACCCCCAGAAACAAGCTGTGCAACTCCCAAACTAATGCTAGGTTTCAGTTGTTTTAGTTCAGCTGTCAAAAGTGAATTCATCTGTACACCAAAAGAGGCTTCAGGAAGTCATGGAGAAAACTGTCTTCTGCCTTTCAGAATAAGGTTAACCTGTGGGTAGCCTCCATCCACCGCAAACCCAAGGCACCCAGACATTCTCTGCAGAATCACCTTCTGATTCACTTACAGTCACCCTTGTCCCAGTATGGTCCAACTGAACAGACTGACATTCTTTGTACGGAGCAATTTTTTAGAACAAATCATGTAATTTCTCTTACAGAATTTCAAATGTGAATACATTTAAACAACTGGAATACCAAGGTAATTAAAAAAAAAAAGCCTAACTACAATCCTTTCAAACTTAACCAAAGGCATGTTTAGAGATAAAAAGCTGAATACAGTTTCAGAAGTCCCGAGAAATCAGAGCATTCAAGCGCAAGTTTGCCTGTTAAAAAAAAAAAAAACAACCAAAACTCATTCTCTTCCCCATCATTCTACTTCTGCGTTTGCTTCTTAGAGTAGTTCTTTGCAAATTCCTTTCGCACCTCTTCCTGCCTCTTTCCAAGTTTAAGAGTGTTGATCAGGCTTAAAGTTTTTTTCAGTTCATGTACAGGCTTGTTTACAAAGCCACAGTATTTCCTTTTCGGAACAAATTCAAGAGCTTTCTGCCAGTCTCCAGTGTCTTTCAAGGTTAATAAAATGTGCATCATTTGATCCAGTGTGAGATTTTTTGCACCAGTATTCCAGAGCAAGTACTTCTCTAAAGGAAGGGCTGCAGTCTCCAGCCCTAGTCGCTTTGCTTGTGCTAAAGAGACCCCTGTTTTTATGTTCCTGTCAACCATTGACCCCACAATATAGATTTTATTGTGATCAAATGTTTTCATTACTTTGGGAGAATCAGCAGTCAGATAGATAAGCTTATCCTTTGGAAAGACTTCTGTGTAGCACTGGTCCGTCACAGTGATAAGCAGTTTGCCCCATGCCTCCCTGTAATGCTTGGTAAATTCCTTATGATAGAGGCTATCATCTTTGAAGTTACAGAAGTGGATGTGGAAAGGATCGATAGATCTTCGATTGGTACTTTCACTGAGTACTATCTGTCTCACTGTATTTGCCACTTCTCGGACAGACATAACTTTTTCAAAGGACATGTCAAATACTAGTGGCTGGCCAAAGACCATCGACTGTGCAGCCCTCCAATTGCATACTTTGTCCATACAGTTGGCCCACAAACACATGAAAGAATTCTTCTTGGTCACACCAGTTTCTGAAGCTTGCTCTTGTGCTTCCAGCCTCCTTTCCCTTTTCTCTTCCATCTTTCTTTTGTCATTTTTCTTGTGAAGTTCTTTGAGATGCAAATATTTTAAATATTTCTTTTGGGCTGACTTGGAAGTACATTCCATAAAGGTTTTCAGTTGTTCTTCAGTGATATTTTCTGGAACTGATTTGCCAGCTAGTCTCCACATCTCCAGCATCTCACGTGCAGCAGCCAAAGTGGCAGGCTCCTTATGCTCAGAGACTGTCTCATTGACTTCTCCTTGCAACCCAGATTTCATTACTTTCTTCCATGCATCTAAATCTAGTTTTTCTGAGGGACTGCATGAATTGTCCTGCTTCAGGCAAAGTGAAAAACTCAGGGTTCTACTGAGTGGAAACAAACCCTTTTTCATCCCATGTTGTACAGCAAACGAGAGGACAGAACTTCTTACAATTTTTTTCAGAAGCATATTGGCAGACTGCATACTTAGACATGTGCTGTGTTCAAATGCTCATCTGCAAAACAACAGTAAGAGGGGAAAAATCTTGTCAGAAATCATAAAAAGCACCACCACACACAGATCTTCATCCTTAGTAAGGTTGACTGAGCAACTTCTTGGAGAATTCCAGAAATTCCTACTTCCACTATTACTTTTCTACAATTTTCTACATAAAAACAGTGTCTGTGGCGCTGCTGCAAATAGACATAGTCAGCTCTGCTGCTTATAACAGCAACACTTACTGCAATTCAAAATGTGGTCAAACAACCTTTAAGTATTGTCTGAGATCTATTTAAATTATCTGTATCATCTGACAAATAAACCCCTTTGCAATCAGAATGCTGCATGGAGACTGAAAATACATTTATACAGGTCAGAGGTGCTGGCCTAATTTACTTAAACTATGAAAATGGACGAGGCGCTTCATTTTGTAACATTTTCTGGAACAATCCTGTCTCACAGAAGATCACATTTTAGCTTCTACCACTGTATTTTGGAAAAGATTTGCAAACTTGCACTAAGGTTTTTCCTCTTCTGTGCTTTTCCACACTGCAGGTTACTGAAACTACCAACGCTACTGCTACTGAAGGCACTCGTATGAACTGTGAGACCCTTGTTCCTGGCTCCCTCAGCAGTGCCGGCGTTCACACCGCACTATGAGCCAAATCAGACCTGATCTCAGGGACAGCTAACCAGGAGGCGGAGAATAAACAAGTGTAACAACCTGTAAACCAGCCCACAGCTGAACCGAACCGCGACAGGCCGGGCTACACCTCCAAGCACTGCGTACGCACCACAGCACTCACCGACACGCCCCGCTCCCCATGCCGCGCCCGCAGGTCTGACCCGCGCCATCCGGGGAGAGCCGGGCTCGGCAGCGCAGCATAGCACGGCAGGTCAGGGAAGCGAAGGGGCGCTCCCAATATCACCCGCGGAGCGCAGAACGCGGTACCTCCAGCATCCCAGGCCCATCCTTACCCCCCCGTGGCGAGAAACACGCGGCGAGAGAGGCCTTCCCCGCCAGGGGCTGCGCCCGCACCTGCCCAAGCTGCGGCCGCGGTTCAGCCGCCTGGCGTCCGTGTCGTCCCGCCTGGGACGGGAAGGGAAGGGAAGAAGGGAAGGGAAGGGAAGAAGGGAAGGGAAGGGAAGAAGGGAAGGGAAGGGAAGGAAGAGACGATCGGACGTGGCTAACAGCGGCCTCACAGCACCACCGACCACGCCGCCATGTCGCGCTCACCTCATAGGTAGCAGTCTACGCGTGCGCGGAGAGGACCCAGTTCTCCGGGTATTCTCTTACGGATGCAGTGCTGCGCTTGTTGGTTGCCCCCGGCCTTCCGCTGCTGCGCGCTAAGGTTCCGGCGCTTTCTCTTCTGCCCCACAGCGCGGGGCTCTGCGGAGTACGGTGATCCCGCGGTCAGGCACGGGCTGGCGGGTCAGGACTGCACAAGGGACCTCGAGGGGAGCCTTCGGGCCCTGGTGCGGGGCGGGCTGTAGGGCCGGGAACTGCCGCCATGCTGGCCTGGAGCGTGGGGCGATCGCCTAAGCCCTAGGGGTTGTCGGCCCGGTGTGGTGGTGAGGTATTTCTCTTTTTAAAATAGGATAGAAAAGTTTCACTTCTTTTTGACGGGTTTTTTTGTTTGTTTTGGGTTTGGACTTTTTTTACTTTCAGTTAGGGTTTTCGGTTGTAGCCGTGGCCTGTCGGGATGAGTTTTGTGCTGCCCAAATTGACCTGTAAGAGGGAAGTGGATCAGGCAATAAAAATCGTGGCTGAGAAGGTTTTGGTTCTCCGGTTTGGAAGAGATAACGATGCCGTCTGTCTGCAGCTCGATGATATTGTAAGAAGCATTTTTTCTTTTTTTTTAACTCTACTAGTTCGTTAAAACTACAGTTGTATACAAGTGACTGTGATATGTTGATTTTGGCTAATATGGAGTCTCATGAAAATTTTCATAACACATCTAATATGAAATAATACTATATTCATAGAGCTGTTTGAAAATTAAGAAAACATTGATGTTATTTTAGTGAGTGTACGAAGTTCTTGAAGCTGGTAAGGCATGATACTCTAGCCCTGATTAAGCTGGTAAGACGTAAGAGAAATGGGCTTTGTAAAGGTTGCCACCCTTTTCCTCTTGTGTCTCAGTCTGTCATCGAATTTTCTCATTCTTTTCAGCTTGCAAAGACAGCTCACGACCTAAGTAAAATGGCAGTGATTTACGTGGTGGATGTGAACAAGGTTCCAGTGTACACCCAGTATTTTGACATCAGTTATATTCCATCTACTGTATTTTTCTTCAATGGACAACACATGAAGGTTGATTATGGGTATGTTATCCTACCAGGCATTATCTATTATAACTTTCAGAATTATTAGTCTTTCTCTATATTACCATGTCAGGGGAAGGTAATGTTTGGAAACTAATGTTGTTATACCAGCACGTGATCTGAGAATTCGGTAGGAAGCCAGAAAGATGTATTTTCAAATTTCAGATGCTGGTGCATTAAGTAGATGCCAGCTGTGAAACATGCCTGACTGTAAGATACAGTATGGTTAAAGTCTTGGGCATGATACTGCACCTTTTTGGACTTTGGTGGTGACAGTATACTCCTGACTTGGTTATGCCATTACCAGTGCTGTTCATTCTTTCAGAATGGCCACGTCAGAGGCCCTGATGCCAGTGTACATCTTTTCGTGTTGTTAGGTGTTTTTGCTTTGAACACTTTAGCATTACAATTCTACCATTATCTTATGCTTACATTTAGGTCTCCAGATCATACCAAATTTGTAGGAAGCTTCAAAACAAAGCAAGACTTTATAGATCTGATTGAAGTGATTTACCGTGGTGCAATGCGTGGAAAGCTCATTGTGAGAAGTCCCATTGATCCCAATAACATTCCTAAATATGACCTTCTCTACCAAGGAATTTAATGGGTTAACTTGAGGTAAAGAATTCTGGAAATAGTGAATATTCTAGAACCTATTTTTTCTTCAAGCCTGTTTAGCCACCTCTGGCACTGTGGGACAGTTTGAGTATTTATGATGACAGATCATATTGGTCTCATTCTGAAGACAGGCATTCTGTCACCTCATACTCCTCTTGTGAATAAAGCTACATGTTCATGCTTAGAACTCACACAAGTGACTGTTCTTTGAGTTGCATGCTGACTAGCACCTACAAAACAGGAGGATTGTATGCATCCTCAATGATGGCATCTGCAGTACAGTTTTAAGTGAACTAAGCCACTGTATAGTCTATTGATTATCTAGTTAGTCCACTTTCAATCAGATATGGTAACAGTAAACTTATCTTTATTAAAAAGCTATGCTTGCTCTCAAGAGAATTCAACTGAATGCAAATTGCCTTTTCAATGGAATTTACCCATTATTGGACAATGGGACAGAAGCTTTTTCAAACAGGATTAGAGGTGACTGAAATCTGAAATGGATATAAACACAAAAGAGAAGTTTACATGCATTTTGGGTTTTCTGGCTGAGAACTGAAGGTGTAGGACAAGGTTTTATCATCCATCAGAGCCCTTTTTCAGCCACTGAATACTTTTAGTTCCCATAGGATTAAACTTGAAATTCAGAGTAACCATTTTGTTTACATTCACTTTAAAGGTTATTGACCTTCTGTTTGTATAAATTGCGAACCTGGAGTATGGACTCTTAAAAACTGTCTCTTATTTCCCACCTCTGTCTAAAATTAAACAGCTGAGGGAAAACAGCTATGTCCTTCTTTTGTATCAGCTTGGTTATAGCAGGTTGCTGGTGTTGTGTTCCTATAGCAGCTCATGCCCAGTAATCTTACTGTTTTAGTTGGCTTTTTTTTTTTTAGTTGGTGGTAGTATGTAGTTCCCTGAAGTATTGTTCAACTTACCAGTACTCGTTTCAAGGAGGAAGGTGGATGTTCAGGCTCTCGAAAGATTTTAAACACTCTACGGTATATAGTGAGAAAGAAATAGATCCTTTACATGATTTGATATTCCAGATTTGTCCCTTTAATGAAAGCTTTGTACTTTTGCAAGCTTTTTCCTGATACTCTAGTCTGATTGTGCAGACATAACTGCGGAATGTTTATTTTTTTAAATGACAGAGATGAGAGTTGCTATACCTTAACATCTTTATTTTGCGCAACTTAAATTTCACAGCTAACTGAAGGGTTGTGGCTTACAGCTTTCAAGAATGAACTTCTTCCCTGCTAGTTAACTTGGATTTGTGTGTTTCTGAAAAAGAAACAAACTAGCTTCAAACTTAGAACTGTAAGTTGCTCCACAGTAAGATGAGGGTCCTTAGTTGACTGAAAGGTGCAGGGGCATAACTAGGAAGAGACCACTATCAAGAACAAATCAGTATACTTTTATTTATTGCCTCTCTTTTTACTTGTTCTGCTTCTAGTTGCAACAGGTGATTGTCTAGAGACTGTTGCAGTCTTGGCTTTCAGAGTGCTCTTCAGGTACTTGAAGATGGAATGTAAACAGCAGGAGGGGGCTAAACCATACTTTTCTGTCCCAGCAGAGACAGTAGGACATTTCAGTTTCATGACAGAACCCACAGCTTTATCTAGAGGCTTACTGCCTGACACCCACTCACGGCAGTGTTTCTGTATCCATTCTTGTAGTTGTGGATCATTTCTAGTCTGGTGCCACACGTTGTGCGTGGAGTCAATGAATGCCACAGAGTACACTTTATTCATTACCTCCCCTTTTCGCTGCACTAGCAAGTCAACAAACACCAAGCCACCATAGCCATGGGCAATGAAGGCCACATTCTTGGCTGCACTCTTTGAAATGAAGTGATCCCATACGTACATGGTATGCTCCTCAGGGTTGCAGCTGCCCCTCTTGGGGACCCAACAGGTAGACTCTATTGAAGTCAGTGCCTCTTGACTGGTAGAAAAAATTAACCTCTCCTCTTCAGTCTTAAAATCAACAAAGTTGTCGTTGGGATTCAGTACAATGACCCCCCCATGGCTTTCAAGGGCCATTTTGATGAATGGTGTTTGTGTTCCATGCCTCAGGCCCTCGCTGATAATTATCCTTTGCCCCCACTGTCCTGCACGGAACACTCCACGGTCTTGAAGAAGGACAATTAGGCTAGAGGAACTTGTTAGTGCATTCTCACTCATGAAAAAGAAACTTCTTGGTTCATCCTCTGTAGCATCAGTAGGAATATAAACTTTCTGCAGCATGCAGACTCTTTCCAGGAGCTCATAAACATATTGGGTAATCAAGTGTCCCAAAACTTGATAGCGTTTATGATTCTGCTCATGTGCATTCTTGTAATAATTAAAAACAAAAGACTCATTTGTATCCAGATGCCTCAGTTCCCCTTTTATGTTGAAGTCATACTTCAGTTCCTCTTGATACTGTGAACCCTCTATTAGGTTCCTCAAGCTTAGTTCGTGCTTTATTTGTAACCACTACAAATTAAGAGGAGTATGTTAATATAGTGATAGACCTCCATATGACACCTACATAAAGAAAACCTATCATAGAAGAATTCAGATTTAAAAGTGGTTACAACCAAAATACTTATTGATACTAGCTATTTCTTGGTAGACTGTAGTAAACCAGCTACTTGTAAAGGCTCTCACAGATTTCAGTTACTAAACTCCAACAGCAGTACTTTAATAATAATCTCCCCAGTTACTGTTCATCTTTGCAAGTACTTGCCACATGGAAATTGTATAATGGATGACAGAATAAGCTAGCCATGGTGATCCAGGAACAGGAGAAAATAAAGTCCATGCAGCAAACTTTCATGAGATTAGACTGAGATACCTAGTTTGAGCTAAGATCATTTTTCAGCTTACAAGACTGATGAACTGATAAGAATTATACCCAGAATTGGTTTCTGTGCACTCAAAAATTAAGCATATAACCTCCTATTTTCTGTATAACTCTTCATCATGCTGTAGAATGGTAAACATGGGGTAGACTTTGGTGTGGTTAGAATCCCTCTTCTGTAGGACTTCTTCCTAACAGCAGATATTTGCAATAATCAAATTCCTGTAATTATAACAATTTAAAAAATTAATTTATCATTTTAGCACAGGTTTGGGGGTTTTGTTTGGTTTTTTTTTTTTTTTTTTGCAAATGGTTTATATAAAGTTGTATTTGGCAAAGACATTGGTGTAAGCTACTATATACCTTTTAATTTTTCTTACTGAACTAACAGAGGTTTTTAGAACACAGTAAACAACAGTAAACTCACTATACCAGCAAAGCTGGTTACGAGGACAGAAAGTGATCTGGAAATTTTCATATAAGCAACTGAGTTGGAAACCAACTCCTGTGTGAGATACAGGTTTCCTTTTGAGCAGTCTCCATTGGGGCAGAGATACTGTCATCTCTCCAAGGTCATTCCTGTCTTCTGATTAATAGAGAGTAGGCTAGAAAATGGTACCTTCTCCTTTTTTATCTCATAAAATAAGTACATATAGAAAAGAGAAAAAATCAGATTCTATGACAGCTAAACCATTTACTCTCTTGCCAGTTTCTTGGAATGGAAACAGCACAAGGAATTTACAAGTGCATGTGTTCATCTATGATTTTTCCTTCTGCAGGAAGGCATGAAAGACACAAAAGAGATGGGAGAGACAGTCTGTTTGCTATACCACTGAAATACAGGCAGTTCACCCAAAAGAGATCATATTTAGTAGGGAGGAAGCTACCCATATTCATGTTGTTTTCCCTATGCAGTAAGGTAGAAGAAAAGTGGACACAGTTTAACAAAAGATGTCTGTGGATAAAGCTGAAGCACAGAGGAAGCATTCCATAACAAGTAGGAAGAGATAAATGCAGTTTCTCTATGGAATCGTATGCTGTCCAGTACTTCTCAGGGCCCTTTTCTCATCCCTAAAAGGTTGGAGGCTGTAGTTTCCTAACGTACTATGAATAGAAAGTTACTACAACATTGCTTTTTCAGTTCCAAACCAAACCAGAGATACATGATTACAAATTAAATCCTATGTATGTAATATTGAACATCTACTTGAAGAACTAATTTACAAAGCATTGTGAAAGGTTTCTGAGGATTTCAGGAGGCAGGAACAAAGAAGAGTGTTACATCAGGCATAGGTATGACTTCCCTTCCTAAAATTGCTTTCAAGGTGTGAACTGAAAAGTTTTGAAGTAAGTTATAGTAGTTTGTCACTTAAGAATTCACTTGAATAGCACCTCACATACTTTTTAGTCTGGAGGACTGATTTTATTGAAATAATACCATTTACAGAACTAAAAAGCAGCAGTTACAGATTGCTCCAGATGCTCTACCGATGCTCCAAATCCTGCATAATGAATTTACTTTTTGTTTGTTTTTTTATAAATCTGCATTCTAAGTCACTGTTGACTGCTGCTTGTCCTTCACTGTCTACACATAAATGCAATATTCAAGTGTGTTTATTCTGGCAGTCTTTACAATTGCTATTTTGATTTTAAAAAAATTACTGGGTGTGTGTGGGAAAACCCCTTTTCCCTTCCTCCCACTTTTCTGGCTGGAGTGTAAAATGCTTCCGCTATAAATTCAGCTAGTGTTACAGCAGTTGGCATATTCCAAACACTACTGCAGTACAAATAATATTCTTCATAAGATTTTCAATTTAAAACCACCTTATTCTAGTGAAGCCCAACATTACCGTATGCTCTCCTGTAAAAGCGGTCATCATCACAGATGGAAATCTTTTTCACGCTGGGGTTCTAGACAGTTCTGTGTGAAAGAAAATAAACCATTTTAGTTCAGTTTTTGTTACTTTATGTATTTTGTTATGGGCATATTTATAAAACGTATTAGTTGCTCATAGTTAAGGTCATCTTACAGCCTTTCTGACAGTTCCAAGTTACAAGGTAACATCTCATACTTTACACCTGACCATAAGTTACAGCTAAACTTGGAGTGTGAAACTGAAAAGTTGTCTAAAACAGTCTAAGGCAAAACAAAGGAAAACTCAAAAGTTACATGAAAACCTTAAAATTCTGAAGCTGCCCAGAAAACAGACAAACCCAAAAACCAGAACCACCAACCAAAACCCCACAAAAAAAGAGCAGATGGGTCTTGGTCTCCCCTTGGCTGTGGGAAGACTCCCATACTGTAACACTATCATTTGCTCCACGTGGTCTACGTTTTTCTTTCTCAGGCTTAATACCGAACATAAACTCAAAGTAGTTAAAAACCGGAGCGAGCGTAGAGAAATGAGACAAATCTCCTCGTGAGGGGGAGAAGGATGGGAAGGTTTGGGGAGCATGAGCTCGCGGGATACAGTGAAGCTCATGAGGGGAGCGCGGGCAGTGCCTCACGGCGTACTCGGCTGAGGAGGGACGGTTATCGCCGTTACGGGGCGGAGCAGCGGGCGGCCCTACCAAACAGGGCGGAGGTGGTGCCCAGCCCGGAAGTACGCGGGGAAGCTGCGCAGACGGCGGCGGGGCCTGCGTAAACGAGACGGACGGCGGAGCGGGTGCGTTGACGAGTGGTGCCGGTGTTTGTTCTCTTAAGTGTAGAGGTGGGGATAAAGCAGAATTAAAGCGGGCTGATGGTGTCTGTGCTGGCTGGGGCCAAGCCGTCCGTGCTGGACAGGGTTTTTATGGCTGACTAGCGAAGCCGGCAGGCGGGGGTGAGTGAGCGAGCTGCGGTATACCGGGGAGGGAAGGTGGAGTGGCGGCATTGCTGATTCTTTGTTGAGAAGGCTGAGGAGGCAGCGGAGTAGCTGATCCTCAGCACTTGGCCACTTGTTAGGGAACAGCCTGTTCCCTACTTAGCGTGAAAAGCCGACGCCTGAGTGAGGAGGAAGCTGGGGAAGTGGTGGGGAAGCGGAGGAAGCAGGAGTGTCGGGAAGACCCCTTCTGCTCCGTTGCTCTGCTTGGCGGCCGCCACCGGCGGGGCAATCTCCTGCGTTGACAGCCCGGGTGGTGCCGCCCCTGCATGCGGCCTCTGCTTCCCCCCAGGGGCTGTCAGAGGGCCGTCGCTTATCAGTTTCTCCACTTTGCAGGTGTCCAAATAGGCAGTGCTTTGGCTTTCTTTTAACAGGCTGTAGATGTTGCTGTTCCCCGCGCCAGGGGGATGGGGCTGAGAGCTGAAAAACTGCGGAACTAAATGAAAGTATATGAACTTGCCCGGTCACAGTGTTTCTCTTGTATTGTGGCTGATTTTTTTTCTCAGGCTTGTAGTGGCAGAGCAAGGGACAATGGTTTTAAACTGAAAGAACACAGATTTGTATTTGACATAAGGAAGAAATTTTTTACTGAGGGCGAAAAGGTACTGGCACAAATAGCCCAGAGAAGTTGTGGCTGCCCCATCTCTGGTAGTATTTAAGGCCTGGTATAGTGGAAGGTGTCCCTACTGGTGACAGGGGATTGGACTAAATGACCTTTAAGGCCCCTTCCAACCCAAACCATTCTATGAATGAATTTTCTTTGTAATAGCTTGCTCAAAAATTAATTTCGTGTTCTTGCTTAGTACCTGCTACTGTGGTCCTGCTTCCCTCTGAATAAACAAACAAGAATTGTGAAGCTTATTTTATTTATATTTTTTCTTTTTCAGTAGAGAAAATTATGGAAGGAAAAACATCATCCTCAAGTAATGTCAGTGTAAGTGTCCTACAGTTTGCAGCAGTTTACTTTGGGGCTGTTGGTATCTTAGGATATTCTAATGTATTTGCACAACTGAATTCATTCTCCAGTGGTCCAGCTTTTGCCTTGATGAAGCACTCTTTCCAGAGTAGCAGTCAGTAGTAATGTCTACTGTTGAATATGTATTAATATATGAGAAGCTTAACATTTTGTTGCACATAAACAGTGTGGTTTTGAGGACATTTTTAAGACCTAAGCTAACATCTAAAACATTAAAAGTAGAGGAACTGCATAACATTGTTATCTACAGAGATGTATTCAGACTTCTTATGCTAGTGTTTAGGGTTATTTTTTTTATCTTTCTAAAATATCCCTGTTAGTAGTGGTTTCTATCAGTGAAAGCTTGGTGGAAACAAACTGTAGGCACAGCAACTGGTTAGATCAGGTGAAGTCTGGACTGTCAAGTGTTCTAGAAATGTCTGTTTCCAGCACCTTGTTTACGTGCATTCTCTGACCCTTCTTCCTACAGGGGGGAACTTTTTCAAAAGTACTTCTGGTTTAGATGAGGAGTCTAAGTGCATATGTGCATGTATGTGTTGAGGTGGTCCCTTTCTGTAAGGGGAAAGCTGAGGCAACTGTATAAATTGCACTTACAATATGTACAGACCTCTGGTGGTTACCTCTTGACTTCGTGTTTTTGCCATAAATTAATGGCAGGCACTGCAAGCCAGCATCTTCTTAATGACTGCAAGCACTAGGAAGATACTGTACAGTGGGAATTTTGCTGATGAATGTATTGTGTGCTTTTTATCCCTTTCTGTCTGTCCTTCTGTGTATCTCTTTGTGAGTCTGACCTTACCTTTCTCAATGTTACCTGTTCTCACTGTTATCTGTTATGTTATTACAGAGATCATCTGAACCTCTGTAACTTTAAACACCTGTTAAAATTTTGGATAAATGTATTTTCTCTTCTGAGAAAGTTCATAGTGGAAGCCCATAGTTGGGCAGCAGGTAGAGTTCTGAAGTAAGAAATTTGTACCTGGCCGTTAAAGTGCAGATCAGAATAATGCATTCTAACTTATAAAACCTGTTTATAGGCCACTTGTCAAAACAAAACAACAATCAAACAATCTAATGGTAGATGTTCTTGAAAGAGAAAATGTTTACTTTAATCTTTAAATGTTGATTGAAAGGGAAGGGAGGTACTTCTATTAGAATTGTTGCCTGTGCACAGCATTTGCATCCTATATGAATTGAGGAATCTGTTACTGAAGGCGTATTTGTTATTACAGCATTTGACAAACAAAAGCAGTTTGAGGTACTGTGTAGAAAATTCAGTTCTAATTAGTAAAACATTAAATCTTCTTTTCAAAGAAGTGTGGAGGAGGAGTAAGAGCACTCACAATTCAAACTGAAGAATTGAAGGATTATCTTGCTATGGTACAGTACGCTTCAGTTGTGGTCTGTCCGAAGGACTCCCTGTAGAGATAACGAATGCAGTTTCTGTGTTCATGTCACTGTCTGAGTCCTTGCTTGCAATTTCATGTTACAAGCAGGACATTTGGTGGCTCACAGAGTCAGGTCATAGTACACTTGACAATGGCCATTGTATGAAGTAGCTTCAGCTTTCTCCTGGCTGAGATAGACGGTTATCTGAAAGATGTAAATGTTGTGATACATTCTAATCTGGTTGTATTTGCAGGTAAGGTTTTGCTTTCCAGGACACCTGAAGAAATGTCAACACTTGCACTTTCGTTCTTTCAGTTGATATTATTTGAACTGGCTTAATTAACTGATAGGGCATTTTAGTTTCTCTCCTTGTCTTGATGAACTGGTACAAATTTAGTTTGACCACTTCTGGTTTGAATTTCAGTAAATGAACATTATATCCTATCTGTTTTCTCTCAATTGGCAACTTTCTAGGAGTTATTAACTGCTTTATCTATCAGTAATTACTTTTGAAATGTTGGTTCTGATTTTGCAAATGTTGGCGATGACAGTAGCTGATACCATTGCTGGTATAATTTTGAGAACATAGTGTATTTATGATAAATTATCATATCAAAATACTTGTACTCTTCTATTTGCTCTTCAAACTGATTTTTTTTTGGAACATACCTGGTGTGACATCCTTAGAATCACAGAATAGTTTGGGTTGGAAAGGACCTTAAGATCATCTAGTTCCAACCCCCTCCCATGGGCAGGGACACCTCCCACTAAACCATGCCACCCAAGGCTCTGGCCAACCCGGCCTTGAACACTGCTAGGGATGGAGCATTTGCAACTTCCCTGGACAACCCATTCCAGTGCCTCACCACATTTACAGTAAAGAATTTCTTCCTCATATCCAATCTAAACTTCCTCTGTTTAAGTTTGAACCCATTACCCCTTGTCCTG
>JAOEHX010008916.1:0-15087 GCA_025448015.1 Bolborhynchus lineola
AACCAAAACATTCTAAGCAGTAACCAAAACATTGGTGTTATCAACACTGTTCCCAAGCTGAAAGTCAGAAAAAAAAAACAAAAAACACAGTTCTGCACCAACAACCAAGAAGGAGAAAAATGACTGCTACTGCTGAACCCAGGACACCACTGCACTGTGGAAAAAAAAAAAAACAAACCCCACAACTGTTTCTGTCTCTTGTGTAGGAAAATCTACTGTCTTTACTGTTTTCTTGTCTTGGAATGGTAAATATGAATGTTGATCTGGCAAAAATGCTTCTTGCTCATTCTTCACTGGGTGGGTATTTATGAAGTGCTCTGATTAAATGAGTCTGCTGTAGCTTACTGTCCCAGTAACTGCATTTCCAACTCTTTCTGTTTGTGTCTTGTACTGATAAACTCTTTTCATCTTGTGTCTGTTTTAAACAACATAATGTATGCAACTTACCAACTTAAGTGTAAAATGTCAGCTCAATACATCTGATTTTTTTATACTGTCATTTCTTCCTGAAATTTGGCCACCTTCATCCTGTAAGAAAATGAAGCTAAGGATGATTTTTTTTTTTTTTATTTTCTTTGTGCTACTGCTAGAAGTAAAACTGCCATGAAATGCATAGTTGGTAGTATTTCTTGCTATGTGATTTATACCATAATCAAACTAGCAGGCATCAATGGAGCACTTGCAAATTTATCTCCTGGTAATTTCCTTTTAACAATGTAAGTGATGTAGCATGAATCCACTGTAACTACTGTGGAGCTGCACCAAATTCAATGATATGATTGAGGCTGAATGTTCCCAATGTTTGGGTGTTGATTATTTTTGTAAGAATTGAGAGATGGTAACAAAGAGGCAGGCTGTGAATGTTCATCATTTCATGAGTGAGTTTCTCTTCCTCTAGAGAAGAGACCTGTTTCTACTATTCAGTGTTCCCCATCAGGTTGTTTGCAATCTGTTCAAAGTGATTATCAACTTCTAATGCAGTAGTGGTGTGTTATAATTCTATTCCTGTGTACTTCGATGCGAGGCATAGGCATACAGATTTGTACTGTTGAGCATCTGTATCTGGTAAAGGCGTGCTTTACTAAACTCTGCAGTGGCTCACATCCTCTTTTTGTTTACACGGAGAGAAATTGAGGTCCATGTTCACTCAGCTAAGCTGAGTAATTTCAGATTTATAGTGGTGAAAAGGGAAGAAATATAGCTGGCTTGTGCTTTAAGTGTTGCACTCAATAAACTCTCCAGCCTCATTTATCTGAGAAGTGCCAATCAAACAGCAGAGGCCAGGGCATGAATGCCAGGCTGCCTCATGTGTAGCAGTTGTACAAAGCAGCCCATGCTACAGGAACGCTCTGTATATGTACCTAAATTTAGCTACTACAGCTTATCTAGGTCACAGTGAAAATGATGCTGTGGCACTTTCATGCGTGGTTTTTTTGAGTGACTTTTGCTAAGCAAAGAACTTTGTTTTGGCCCACAGCTAAAAAATTTTGTCTCTCAGCAAACTGGGATATAAAGTTTGGGAACTGAAGCAGACCGTATCTATCACTTGGAAGGGAGGACAACTTGTTATTCCATGGTTAGATGTGAGGAAATAAAAATCAACTAAGAATATGGATTCCTAAGTTTTAACATCCTTGTAAACACAAGCCCAAGCTGCTGATGCAGATGATGTCCACGTCCACCCTTGGTGCATCTTTCCTTTGTGTATAGCTGGGGAAGCCTGCAGGCTTGGATATCCATTTCCAGAGCTGTCACTATTCATGAAACGTTACTTAAGGGAAATATGTGGGCTATTATGAAGTGCTGGGTAGCCATCTCATTGGAGAGAAGTAGAGCTACTGTACTTTACCTGTAATGAGAGCGTTAAGCCAACCGATGTCTAGCAGATGACAGCATTGCACTCTGTAACTTCATTATCCGGTGGCGGTTTTGCACCTCTCTAGTGCTTAGGCTGTTAGGAGACTGCCAGCTAAGGACTAATCCAAGCCACTTCTAAAACGTTTTGAAATCATGATAATAGGATATTGTTTCAGACTTTCATATGGAAAATACCACTGTACTGCACAAGAAAATACACTAAAAGCCAAGGCAAGTGCACCTAAATCTTTCCTATTAACTATTTAGGTAATTGCTTTGGGACAGAGGAAAGCTGTTTGATAAAACTGTTCTTATTTGTAAAAATATTAGCAAATGACTTACTTAAAGATGCAAAAGTTCAAACTAGAACCATATGTGTAGAGCTGAAAGTAGCATCCTGCATATTGCGTCTGTCAGACTACAACACTCCCCCCTCTACTGTAGAGAACAATATACTGACTTTCTTAATCCTTTCTGTACCATCCCTTTTAAACAACACACAGCCTGATTATCAGCTTCCATAACTAAGCAGCTGTACAAGCAGATGTATCCTTGTTAAAGGTTATGGATAGTCTTTGATAGTCTTCAAGGATTCAGATTCAACAGGTAATTTTTGTGAGACCTCAATTAGGGATACTGCATTGTATACAAAGCACATGGTTGATAGTACATTCAATACAGTCAATTTATAGGAATTATGGCAAAATTGGAGTGTCATGCTTGTCCCACTGTCCACACTGATTCGTGGGAGTGCCAGTAAGATGAAAGCTGCTCATACTACCAAAGGAAAGGGCTGAATTCAGAAATCTCTTCAGAAAATAACCCTTCTAGCTCCAGATAGGTGTCTGTCTGTGATGTGCTACTATATACATAATCCTGAACTGTATAAGAGATTTAATTTTTCATGTGTTCTCTAGGAGAGAATATAAAGCTATTCTTAAGCTTGACTCAAGATGCTCTTTGAGACTACTGCATTACAACCAGCAAGCACTGATGTAAATGGCAACACAAAGCACAAGGCAATAATAAGTAGAAATAAGGTTGACCATTGCAGCCTTTCAGAAAGTGGTTAAAAAGCATACTTCTTTTGCAGATTATGCCCCTGCAGCTGTTGGGTAGAAACATGTATATTGATACGTCTTTAGGAAGTGTTATGCACTATTTCAGAGTTGGGCTTCAGAGTAAATGAAGAAACACTCATCTTTTCCCTCTCTTGTATTGTTTGTTCACTTGCTTTCCTGCAGGACAAAATAACATTAAAAGTAAAACCAAAGTACAGACTGAATTTACAGGTTTATAGTCTGGTACAATTTTACCTTTTGTCACACAAGTGAGCCACAGCTAGAGTTCTGAATTATTCTGGCTTTTGTAGGTGTGAGGCTGTTTTGCAGAGATGAATGAATATACACTCTCAAGATGCAACCAGCTCAGTATTCTGGAACAAGTGAAGCATATACAAATTTCACTTGAATAGGAGAATTTCAGGATGAGCAGCAAGATGGGAATTGGTATTTTGAATTGAGGGGGTTCCTTATACTAGTTGCATCCTCAGAACGCGGTCTGGTGGTCAGAGCGGTCTAATGCATTCATTTTTCTTTGTATTTCTGTCTTCTCAATCTGCACAAAGCCATCAGTGGACATAAGTAGTGTGTTACATAATAGAAGTGTATGTCGAGGGACTTTCTGGACTACCTGAACTCCTCTTGCAATGTGTGTTTTGTAAAATACAATTGGTATTATTTTATGTAGCAACACCCCTTTCTCCTAGAGTAGGGAGGGGGTTGGAGCTCTTACCTATATCTGCCCTTCCAAAGAGCTTGCAGAAAGCCAAATAAATGTCAGGAAGTTTTTTTGGTCTTGGAATTAAATCACACAATCCATCTCCCATGTCTCTTTGGGTATGCAGTTTGTGAGATAAGTCACTTTTTTCTAGAAGATCATTCACAAATCACTTCAGAGTGCTGACACAATGTACATATTAAAAAAAACTGACAAGCACTCTTAAAATAAAAAACAACACAAACAACAACAAAACCCCACCAGCCACACAAATCAAGTCTCACTTTGGGAGACTGCCCTTCCAGCTATGGGGGTTTTTCTCCTTAGCTGTGTTGGTATAAACTAATCTGGAAGGCAACTACTCTGCACAGCTTCTGCTGCAGGGATTTTGCCAGGAAGAATGTTCCGCTGTATATCAATCTGGTTTTCAGCAGCATTTTATAGCAAGAAGAGTTGCACCCCAGAAACAATAAGCTTGAAAGTGCATTAAATCCTTGTGCCACACTATAGAGTGCATCCTGAATCTGAGATAATATCTTCCTGGTCTTTAATATGCACTTCTCTGTGCTTTTTCAGGATTGGATGATGCACTTGATTCTGGTCTGCTGGAATGACTATATTTTCATGTTTTAATGAAATACTGGATTTTGTGACTCTGGTAATTGTTTCAGAGAAAACTCCAGGAACAAACTCGCCAACAAAGTTTTCTAGTTGACAAGCAGGTATTCTTTATAGCGGCGCCAGGAGGCACGGGGTATAGCTCCTCCTAATGTGCGTCCCTGTATTGCCACACAGGCCATCCTTATATAGTCACTTGGGCATACATGAGGCTACACATGAATTACACTATTTTCCAGAAAGTTTCCCACATACATACAAAATGTGATGGTGGTCTTTGAGAGTCATTTATTTCTTCCAACAATCTTCATGACCGCTGGCAGTCTTTGAAGCACCAGCTTAATTAACATAACAAACATAGGAAACATTCTGTTCCTCTACTTGTCAGGTAGCTCAACTGCTCCCATTCTGGACATCTGCTAGTCCAGGTACTCCCCAGTAGATGTTTACATCACGTTAATTTGCTCATTAACATAGCAATCATCCTGTCCCTCCACCCATCAGCCAGTTTAACTGTACCTATCCCCAGGTCCTGTTTTTCTATTTTATTTTTCTTACACTTCTTGTACTAAGGTCCTAAGGACCTAAAACTACCTTCAAGCACCCCCATTACAAAGCTGTCAGACTTAACCTTACTTAGAACTGATTGAATTTTGTGCTTTTGTGCCTCCTCCTTTCATGTTCCAGGGGATATCATAGACGACTTAAATAATGTGGTTTATTTTTGAGATACAGAACAGCACTCCCTGAAGAAGTGAGTAGAATGTGGGGGAATCCAGCAGTTCCCCAACTTTCCACTGCAGTTGACATGGCTGATGCAGTAATTAAGGACTGATCCAGATGACTTTAGATGGTACTTATTGTACAGCGGGGAGAGTTCCAGATGAGTAACTAAGTGTGAAATACCAGTTCCATGTAGAATGCTCAACATAGTATGACAGGAGATGCCATCAGTTTACTCCTTCATACTCTTAATGACTTAATTCGTGTTTGTTTTGGGTTTTTTTTTTGTGGCTTTTTTGGTGTTTTTTAAGTGCAAGTAAGCCTGAAGGAAATGAATTTGATCCTTGTTTGCTAAAAATCTTCTTTCACAGTCAATTAGATGTCATTGTTGTTTGCATTTCCTGAATAGAGAGTAAATGTTCTTCATTTGCATGCTCAAGAAAACAGAATAAAAGATGTTTATTCATGTGTTACAGCTCTGTAATAGTTATTTGTATATTGTACACATTTTAGAAGTAACCAATTCAGATATCTATGTAAACCATCCAAAAAGACTCCCTTGGGCTCTGTTTGCTTTTATAGGGCAGATAATTTAAGAATTGTTTCTTTTTAAAGGATTGACATCTTCAGGAAAGTGCTTTCTAAAGAGTTGCTTTTGTTTTCAAAGCAGGGCAAAGTCTGCTGGCAGACTGGCTTTCAAAACATCTCAGCCCTGGTGTACTTGCCTAAAGAAATTATTTCCTGACATGTACAGCCAACATTTCTTCTTCAAAATAAAACTTCTAAAAGCCTGCTAAGAAAACTCTCTCCTGCTTTGGAAAAAGGGAAGATCCTTATAGCTGTTGAAACTGTGAATCAGTCATTTTAAATTTTTTACATGCTGAAATTGTACAATTATATTCCCAAAAAACTCAATCTGTCTTAGCTTTCCAGATAGAGTCAATGTTCTGTGAATTTTTTGTTGTTGGGTGGTGTGGTGTGTATTTGGCAAAACTGTTCGAGTACATGAGTAGGAAAAACAAGGTTTGTAGGTTATGTCTTAATAGTTGGACTGGTACAGCTGGTACAAGCAGCCAGGATTTCAGGTACTCAAGGCTGGGTGTCTGTGCCTGTGTGTGTGCACGCGCGCATGCAGGAAGCATGGGCTCCAGAGCTAAATACAAAGGGAACATGACTGATGAGATTGTCTCTGTAAGAGGAGCCATCTCGTGCCTCTGGAGCAGAGATGACACTTGAGACGGGGTGGTAACGAGGAGGTAGCTCTTCTGGTGTGAGAAAGCATTCTGACGTGGAAAGGTGTACAGTTGCTGTTTGGGAGTGGGGAGAGGCTGTATGCAGGAAAGCAGAAGAGTCATGCTGCATCTTTATCGAGTGGGATGTGCAGTGTCCAGTGCAGCTAGGACTTTCTAGGTTTGCTGTTCAGTGTAATAGTGTGAAGTCATGATGAATATAATATATGAAACAATGTTACGGAATGAGAAAATCTAGAATATTTTTAAAACGTCTATATTCTACTCAGGTTTGGTGGAATCTAGCAAATTACTTATTTCATCTGTAGTAGGAAAACTGTAGTAATCACTGCTGAGTCTCTTTGGGACTTTGGTGCTGTGCACAGAAATGGTTTCCATTTGATTCTCATTGAGAGTTGAAGATAGCGAGTGTTTAATTTTTGGAATGGGAAAAGCGATAACCACATGGAGAGGATCAACCTTTAAGTGTTAGCTTTCAGCTAAAGCTATAGGTCAAGCTTGTTTCTGTATTCCCTCTCATCTTGTCTGCAGATATTTTCTATGCATTGGCTCTGTTAGCTCCCCACTGTAACATCTCACAAGTACTTAACAGATTTATCTTGGATTATCCTATCAGAATAAAGATATAATATTTAATTCTTGCTGACTGGGGGGAGAGGAAGGGTTCTTTGTCTTTTTGGACTCAGATATTTAGTATATTAAGCTTTTCTAGCAGGAGCAGAACAAGCATAAAATGTGGTATTTTTCTCAATGTGGAATTATATTTCTGATTGCAAATTCAAAATCTCTGGTTTCTTATTTTTTATTTTTTTTTAGGCTGCAGTAGTATATAAAACATGCAGCTAGAAAACCAAAAGTAATGTTTCTTACTCTAGAAACTTAGGTTTTAAAAGTTGGACTTGGGTAACTCTTTGTGTCTTCTGAATTATCCCAGTTACCAGTAGGAAAGCATTTTTATGGCCAAGATTCAGCTTCTAAGAGAAAATGGAGTACTGAATCTCAGCCATGTAGCATGAAAACAGGGAGCATGCATTTAAAGCACATTGCTCTGGGATTAGTTTAGTCTTCTATTTTATTGTGATGTTTTTAATATCTAGACTGTTTTAAAGGCTTAATAAAGCAACACATCCCATCTAAATTCAGGCAGTCTGAAACTCTTATTGTTAGGACTCAGCAGAAATATGAAGCTATGCCTACACTTTTATCCTGTCAGGATATGGGAACTTAAAAGCTTATCTTAACTGTAAAATTGTACATTAGGATGCCTAATTTGTAATATTGGATACTCTACATCATATACTACTTTTCATCCCTGCCCCCACCCTGTTGTTAAATCACAGTAAATCATTGTATATAGAAACTTGTTATAAATACACTACTTTCAACCCCCATTGTGATTAGTGCCAGTATTGTGTTTTCATGTATGCGAAATTTTAAGCCATTGCCATTTGATAGCTGCTTGGGATATCACTCATTTCACCCTTCCCTTTCACTGAAAACACCAAACCCCCTTTGTAAACTTTAAGGAATATGCTCCTTGACAAAAGAGCATTATGCCATACCCACAGCAATTTTGATGTTTAATTCTGACACTTGGTTTGGAAATGGAAAGGGGGAGCTACTGCTATGGGAAGCTATGCCGACCTGAATACCCAAGAAATCTTATCTCTGCATACATCCTACAGAGCCAAGGGTTTCTCAGAAATAGCAGTAGGGACTTTCTTCAGCTTAGCAAAGCAGCAGATCTAGCTGGCTGCCAGGAAAGCTGTGGAGCTTTTCTATTCCAAGTTTCACTCTTCTCTCCCTTCAGTTAAAAATCAAAGTGGATGCAACAGTGATTGCTCTAATTCCTGCATTTGCTACAGGCCTCTGCTTCAGATAGGGAAACATAAGCAGGGGCTAACTTAATTTTTAGCTAATCATATGGCTTTAAGAGGAAAATTAAATCTTCATGTTTAACTGGCATTATTGTTGCACTTTTTTGTTTCCCCAATTGAATTAAAGCAACTTCCCAAAATCAGTCATTCTCTTTTATTCCAGTTCACATATTTCCTTTCTAGTAGAGAAACTAAGCCAACACACAGCCCATTTTTTTACTGTCAGTGCTTGCTGCTGGATTTGTCAATGCATGTGCTCCGCAGCGGGGGTGCATGGTGGTCTTAAGCAATGTCTTTTCTGTGTGTTTTGGTTTTGGGTTTTTTGTCAGCCAGTTCAGGTATACCAATACACGGTTTTTAAATTCAGAAAAAGAAATAGAGCTGATGATTCAAATTCTATCATATTGCTTAATTTTAATCTAAAACAGTGGGGGTGCACCATAGGTTTGAAGTAATTTAGATTTTTGTGTGTATGAGCCAGTCACCTCACCTTAACAAACAGAAGAATCCAGCTGAAAACCAGAACATGCTATTTTGCAAGTTTTCAATTCTCAGTAATCCATAATACAGCTGTAACAAATCTAATACTCGCTTGTCTGTTCTGTGGACAGTGGTACTCATCGCAAGACTTACTGCTCTAAAACATTTTAGTTTATGTTGTGATTTCATCCATGTAAAAAACTCTTAAAAAAGCTAATGAATCGTCAGTGGAGGTCATGGACTGTCCAGAAGATTAGAAGTAAAATTTGTAGGCTTCCAGTCTCCAAGAATGGATAATCATTTACTTGACGCTATCTTATATGCACTAGAAGAAAATCTTTAAAAGATCAGTTATCCTCTGGCAGAGGAGTTGGTAAAATAATAAAATAGACTAACATAAGCCAGAGCTGGCAATAAATTAGTCTTGTGGTAGGTAATATTTGTGAGTGTTCACAAATGTCTGAGCAGCCCTGCCAACTTATTACTTATCCTTTCACTCCTTACAAAATTAAAGTTGTTTCTTCAATGTTCTGGCATTTATGACCTATACAGAAATGTTCATTCCTGTTTATTTTTACAGAAAGCAATTTATCCAGCTTCTATGAGAGAATGATCATGATGGGATTAGAGTTTCTTCTCCAAATCCTTTTCTTTCCAAAATCCTTCAGTTATAATTACAGAATGTTCTGAGGTTTAGTTTTTTGGGGTTTTTTTCCCTTTTCCTTGTTTGACTTCAAGCAAAACTTATTTTCACATTTCTGTTTTATGGTAGCACCAATACTGTACAGTACTTCTGGCAGTATTTTTCCAGTATTGAGCCTACTGATGTCTAAAACCCAAATTCATGGAAAATTCTGCTGGAAAGCCTGAGAAAGGTCGTGGCTTTGGTTTCTGCATCCAGTGGAGGCATTCTGGGAAAAGCTCAGTGTAGTGTTTGTTTTACCAAGCTGAAACAGAAGTAATAAGACCTTGGGATCAATTAATAGTGCTCTTTTCATTATTTCCCTCAGCTATTAATTTGTATTTGCTTCGTAAATTCTGCAAGTTAGTTATTGGTTATGTGTTGAAGACTTAAGGGTTGCAGGGAACTGCCACGTGGCTATTCACTCTGGCTTTGTGCCTCAGTTCTGGTCTTCTGACAAAACTGGTTTCCTTAGCACAGTGTGTCTCAACAGTAGATTTAGTGTAAAGTACTGGTGCTGTGCTAGTGGTCAGTGGGCTACTGGTCAAATATCCTTCAGAGAGAGAGCAGTGATGTTGGTGCAAGTCACCTCCACAGGCAGAGGATGGTAGATTTTGTAATTGCAAAGGAAGACAAGTCTCAAATTCAAGAACTCTGAAATCTCAAAGTTCATAAAAGATGAGGGTGCTTAGAGCAGCTGACAGTGTCAACATTTGAAGTTTCTTAGTAGCAACTGGAATCTCTGGCACTTGGACAGTAGTTGTGAATACCTGCATGTTCTATTATTTCCTGGTATGTGTAGGCAGGTGGCTTAAGGAAGAAAATATGAATGAAGAAATGATGTGAAACCATCTGTTGGGAAATGTTCTCATGCTGAGTTTCAATGCAATAAGACCACAGTATTAAATGCATATATGTGTGTTTGTGTATAAAAATAAAGCCTGTAATGATATGGGCAAGAAAGTGCTTTCTGGCTTGGAGTGTTCCTGTCTGTGTCCAGCTGTGCATTAGATGAAATTTCTGGTACTGCTCTGCTGTATCATTTTAGGGCTGGGAAGAAATTGAAGTGATACTCTTTACAGGCAATTTGGTCTAACTAAAGCAGAAGAAGCTGATTTAAAATCAAATTTTGCTTCATTATCTTCTTGAAGAGCATCATGTCCTGAAATACACTTCATGCTTGGGGAAAACTGGTCCTTCTCTTTCTCTCGCACAACCCCATTGATCATAATACAGTCATTCCAGAGAAATTATGGACAGTGCAGACACTTTAGCTCAGTTAGATTTGTTACTAATCTTGATGGAAAAAAGATGGACAAACAATAAGCCTTTCCTAAGCCTGAAATATTAATCTTCTTATGCAGTGATTGGCTTTTCTATAAGAGTCAAAGTTGCAGTTATGTCTGTTTTACTTTAAAAGATGAAGTGTTGAAAATACAGCTTTGCATTAATTTATGCCATAAGTACCATGTTAGTTTCTTTTGAAATATTTCTATATGCAGACACCAAAACAGGAAACAAAATGAGGATTGAATACTTTAGCTACTTAAACATAGGATTGATGCAAAGAGGAGACTGACTTAAAGTAGCTGGGGGAATTAAGAGAAATAAAATGGCACCTAGTGAAAACTTGATGCTTTGATTAACTCCAATGTCTGCTCAAATGAAGCCTAAGGGAAATTAAATTGTACAGGTGTTTCTCAGCACCTTAGGCAAAGAGAGAAAATCCAGAATGTGTTATTGTGTTCTCCATTTTCTGTGTGCACACACTTAAATTTCTCCTTAAATTTATTTCTATTATGCAGGAGAGTGATGAGTGGCACTTGAGCTGGACAGGAGCGATTTACCTATTTCACGAAATGTTGAATCTGCAAAACATTTAAATGTCTTGGTCTACTTCATTTATTCCAAGACCTTTTGTTTCAGGCAGTGACTTTTACTTTTATCACTTACTGCAGTGCTTAAACTTAATTTGTGTAAATGAGGATTCATTTGAAAAAAATTCATCATCAGAAGTTTTTTCCAATTTGATAAGTCAAACTTTTCACTTGCAGACTTTCTTGATGAAGGAGATTCGTAGTTTGTAATAGATGAGCAATTTGGAGAAGCAAAGAATGAATCTTGTAGTTACTTTAAAATTTTAGATCTAGCTTGAATAGCAAAGAGCAGTGTTTAACAGATCTATGAAATATAGGTTTAATTAGGTTCCTGTCCTGGGTTTAGCAGTAGCAGTCAGTTTTCTCCTTCTTAGTAGCTGGTGCAGTGCTGTTGTTTTGACTTTCAGCCTGGAAACAGTGCTGATAACACCAATGTTTTCAGTTGCTGCTCAGTAATGTTTACTTGCACCGAGGACTTTCTGAGTCTCATGCTCTGTCAGGGAGGAGGAGAAGCCAGGAGGAAGCAGAAACAGGACACCTAACCCAAAGTAGCCAAAGGGGCATTCTATACCATAGCACATCATGCCCAGAATATAAACTGGGGGCAGTTATCCAGAAGGGCTATATCACTGCGCTGGTAGGGCTGGGTATCAGTCGGCAAGTGGTGAGTGGCTGTATTCTCTTCCCTTGTTATTTCCCTTACCATTATTATTACTGGTGGTAGCAGCAGTGGCTTGTGTTCTACCTTAGTTACTGGACTGTTCTTATCTCAACCTGTGGGAGTTACATTCTTTTGATTCTCCTCCCCATCCCTCTGGGAGCAGGGAGAGGGAAAAAAAGGGGGGAGAGTGAGCAAGAGACCGTGTGGTTCTGAGTTATTGGCTGGGCCTAAACTGTGACAGTTCCTTATTCTCTTTCTTCCTCCTTGGCTGTAAAGTTAAGATGGCTGTTATTTCCCTTCTCGGCATATGTCACATGCTGCCAGAAAATATGTAACACAGTGTAACATTAGCATTTCTCTGACACTTCTAAAATTAAACAAAACCTTTAAGGGAAGGAAGCTTCATGTTAATGCCTGTATTTCTCAGCTTTCAGGCTGGGGAGTGAGGGTGGACATCACCATAGCATCTGCTTAAGCCAAAGTTATTTCTAGTTTAATACAAGTACAGCCAAATCTGATGAGCAGGGGGCTTGAACAGTGACTTGAAATGCGATAAACATGCATTTATGTCCATGTATGGGCTATGTTCTCCAGTGTCCTATACTTTCAGTATAATGAGCCTCCCAGTTGAATATTTTAAACACTGATAATCTCTGGATTATGAAACATAAATCCCATTTGTATTTCCTAATGGGAATAACTTCCAGAGACTCTCTGTATACTCCTCAGCTGGCAAAGCCACTTGCCTTATTCAGTCAGGGTGAATGGCTTGTGTTTCCTCTGCCTGGGAGGGTGGCCTTCCAGCTTTGCTGGCTGTAGAGCAAGACATATCACAGGTCATCTTGAAAGGGAAGTAGCCAGGAGGATGTCTCAGAGCAGTTTGATCAGTGGTGGAGTTTTTGTTGGTGTTCTTTGGGGGAATGGCACATGTGTCTTTTTTATTAGCTCTCATGTTTGCCGGAGTAGGTCTGTCCAGAAGACAACCTGCAATTCATCTTGTTCTTAGACCATAATATGTGTTTGTACCGAAGACATCACAGAGCTGAAGCTTTGTTTATAAGGTATTAGACAGGTGGACGAAGTAGCAATTCCCCATAATAAATTTACGATTTGGCTAATATGGTGAACTGTGGGCTGTCATTTTTCACTGTGAGAAATACTCAGCTTACTCCTTTGTATCAACTGCTACTGGCATGCATTCATTTCATATGAAACTATGGTGTAGTGTATCTTTCACACTTGCTGAAGACAGACATGCATGAGTGCAGGTACCTGCTTATGTTGAAATGCTGTCAACAAAGGTTCCTTCATGATCTATTCAGTTGTGGCCCACCCTTTCTTGTGATTTCAGAAACTGACTTAAAGAAGGTTGCAAGGTTTTCTGAAGAAGCCATGTCTCTCACGGAACAGTGAGAAGTATGTTCACTTCTGTGAAATCTCCTGTTAATCTGAATGTTCTGCATAAGAAGAAAACTCCAAGCTCTGTACATTTTGTTGAGAGCTTGGCACAAAATACGTCTGTGCATTTTAGCAATATGTGCAGTAACATGACATCTGCGCTCCCACAGAATGTCTTTAAATGTACATGGCATAAAGCTAAGGTCTGAAATATTTCTCTTGTTCCTCCTGGCCAAACACATTAAGAAGAAAGATTGTGAACTTCAAGTTTGTGCAAGTCTGTGGAGACATACAAGGTCCTTTTTGTCACAGATACTATTCATGTTTCAGCTTTTCCTCCGGAATAAATTTGGTGGGTGCTGTACATGTCTAGTGTAGTTTTCTTTAGGCATTGATTTCTTGGAAGATATAATCACAAGATTGGGGTAGTGATCCTTCACATTGTGTAGAGAACACACCTTGTTGATTGTACATCAAAATCTTCTCTATTCTTCGTAGTACACGAAGGGAAGCTTTTGCTTGTAGGGTGTGTGTAGCTGAACAGTATATTTTGTATCTTTCCTTAATTTCAGTTTTTCTGAAGATTCTTTCATGAATTCTATGATTCTATGAATTAATGAACAAGCTGAATGAAATAACCAAGAACCATAAATTACCTCAAAGAAACTGCAGAGCACTATGGTGCATCAAATTTTCAGACAACTCTCTGTGTCAGCAATAGTGGGTGTTTCCAGCATACATGTTCTGAATTTAGGATTATATTCTCTCATTGGTGTATGTGGAAGTTTTTCATGTACTTTCCGTTAATGTTAACAAATGTCAGGTGGGTTCTGGTAATTTCATGGCACAGCTAAGAAAGAACAGATCCCTTTAGTTTCTTTACTTCGCTGTTGGATTTTAGCAATAGTTGTTACGCAGTGTGTCAACCAATTTTGGGGTTCATGCCAAAGGTTTTCAGGCACAGAGGTAGCCTTGAAGATGATTTTTCCTGAAGTTCAAAGCTCCTGAAATGCTAAAAATAACTTTCCAAGCAAATTATACAGTAATGGCATTTCTCTTGCATCATTGACTAGTTACCAGAATGAAAGAGGGAGAGGGTAGCATGGAGACAACCACAGTTCCACAGCAGCACACAATGTGTCTTTCCATAGCTTTCAAATTCAGAGTGGTATTGACCCTCCTGAATTTGCAGTGCACTAACAGTGTGTGCTTCTGGTCTGGCATGCTTCATGAAGGGATGTGTCCAACTACCTCAGAGAAGATGCCTCCTCTAGAATCACATGTGCCTTATGGGCTGCCAGGGAAACAACTTGTGAAAGCAAGCCTGTTGTGAATTGGTAGTGTCACGTAGTGGGAGAATGTTCATGTGCTTTGTGATTCAGGTGTTTCATGGCCTTGCCTAGTGAAATGTATTGGTGATATCTGGCAGTCCAGGTACAGAGGTACTCACATTACATTAAACTGGGATTTGTGATGAAATATAAGTTTAATATATTTAGGCAAATCCTAACATAAATGTGCTGCTTCAATCTGTTCTGTATCTCAGAAGATGCAGTAGTGTCTGTAAATTTGCTCTATATCTATGTTCGCTGCTAAGGCTGTAAGAGCTCACCAAGTGCCATCTCCATGGAATAAAACCACCAGAGTTGAATGTACCCATGAAAAAAACTTCTTATTCAGTTTGTGAAAGTTGTGCCCCTGTCCTCCCAGTGCTGTGTAAATGCAAATCTTTAGAGAAAAGAATTAAAAAATGAATTCTTAAGAAAAACAGGGAGACAATAGTCAGTCACTGAATTAACATATGCCTCAGGGCTGCAAGCCATAGCATGTGGAAAATCTACTCATCAACTTTGTAAGAGCAAGCATAATTGAAAGGATAATGTTT
>JAOEHX010008917.1:0-18816 GCA_025448015.1 Bolborhynchus lineola
AGTAGTGATTTGTGTTATACCTTAGTTACTAAACTGTTCTTATCTCAACCTGTGGGAGCTGCATTCTTTCAATTCTCCACGTAGCAAACTGCGTGGCTGATTTACGGCCTAAACCATGACAATTTTAAAGTAAAAAAAAAAAAAAAAAAAAAATTAATTATAAAGATCTAGGCCAGCAGAAATCCAATGTTTTTAGAAAATACTTTGCCTCCTTTTTAAGGTTTCAGAAAATGAAGCAGTATCATGCCTCCAGTGCTACTCTCTTGAAACACTGAATTTATGCTTATATGAAGGACCTTGCCTCTTTGAAACTGGAGGTTTCTAACTTCAGCCTACATCTCCTGAATTTTGATGGAGATAGGACTGGAGAAGTGAACACTTTTTGCCTTAGAGACCCTTTGGTGGAGATTGGGATAATATCCTCAGCAATTTTATGTTTTCATTTCTTCTTGGTCAGGTCACAGGCATTACTGAATTCTGGGTTGGAAGGAACATTTATTTGTTTGATATTTGGGTTTTTTGGTTTTGTTTGTTTGTTTTTTGGTTTATATCACCCAAATGCATTGGTTTAACACCATCATGGGTTTGTGGCTGAAGAAATGTAGGTTAGAATTGAAAATATACATATATGTTTATTGAGTCCCTTTAAAATGCCTAAATATATTCTGTTAAAACCTGTAAATTTGAAAGCACTTAATTTTAATATATAATGCCTAACTTCTCCCTTGCTACAATTGGTAACTTACATACCACACCATATATAATGAAGCTATCGATCACCCTGCTACAGAATAGTGTTGGCTATTGAACCACTTGCCTCTGCATTACCATTTATAACCAATATTTAATAATAGCCATGTCTCTGACTGAAGCTCTTTTACTCCTCAGATATATCAGAGAATCTTTGGGTGGTTTTTAACCAAAGTAACCATCAGTACTTTAAACAACATCATCAGGCATCTATATGATCAACATTTAGTATATATTCTATTGCAGTTTTCATTTGCTTTCCATTATTTATGCAATATAAATAAGCAGATCTCTTTTAGGTCGAATGTATTGTTTCCCAGTGCCCTGGGTTCAGCAATAGCAGTCATTTTTCTCCTTCTTAGTAGCTGTTGCAGTGCTGTGGTTTTGACTTTTGGCCTGGGAACAATGCTGGTAACACCGATGGTTTCAGTTGCTGCTCAGTAATGTTTACTCTGACCAAGGACTTTCTGAGTCTCATGTTCTGCCAGGGAGAAGGGGAAGCTGGAAGGAAGCAGAGAGAAGACACCTGACCAAAACTAGCCAAAGAGGTGTTCCATACCATAGCATGTCATGCCTAGTATAGAAACTGAGATGGGCTGGGTATCGGTTGGTTGGTTGTGAGTGGTTGTATTCTCTTTCCTTGTTATTTCCCTTATTGTTATTGTTATTGGTGGTAGCAGCAGTGGTTTGTATTATACCTTAGTTACTGAACTGTTCTTGTCTCAAGCAATGAAAGACAACATTCTTTCGATTCTCCTCCCCACCCCTCTGGGAGCAGGGGGAGGAAAGGTGGGGAGTGAGAGAACGGCTGCATGGTTCTGGGTTGCCGGCTGGGCTTAAACCACTACACCCAGTCTAAATTCCCATTCCCTAGCTCATTTTAAAAGTTTAGGAATGTCTCAGGGTGGTGTGTTTCACCACAGATGTGATCATAGCTCTTTGAACTGGTCTCTACAAGGAAGCTGCGTGCAGTTCCTTTATGTGGGTTTTGGCCTTTTTTCCCAGAGGCAAACCAAAGAAAACCAAACGCAAAAAACATCCCCAAAGCAGCAGTGTCACCTGGCATGATGCTGGAGTGGAGTTTCCCAGAATCAGGCAATCAGATACCACTTGGGTGCTTCATTTCACCTCAGTACAAATGAAAGAAAGGATACCAACAGCGAAGACTACAGTACGTCTTTACCTAAAACTTCCCATCAAAGCACAGCCCCTCTGAGAGTCTGCTGTTTTGCTAATCCATACAATACACATCAAGGCAGTATGACTGTAGGAGATAAAGGAAAGGATGCATGCAGTTAATCCTTATTATCAGAAAGGATATAAAGAACATTTTTCTTAGTTTGCTCTCAGACTTCAGGAGTGCTTAATGGCTCCTGTCTGGCAGACATACTAACTTTGAAATTATTGAGACAGATCTGACATTAATGTATAAAAGCATAATATTCTACCAAGGCAACTCGATCAGTATAAATAGCTGTAAGGGAAGAAAAAAACCTCATATTAACTTCAGTAGTGGATTATTTGGCTGTCTAAAATTGCTGCATTCAATCTTTGTACGTTATATTCCTTATATTTTCTAGGGTAATGCAGCAATGAAAACAAGTATTACCATGTAGAAAAACTACTCCATTTAAAACATGTAAGGAAATACTTCATTTTGTGGCATGTGTGGCAAAACCATGGCATGTAAGAGGGAGGCAAGCTATTTTGCTCTGCTCCCTGGCTCAAGTCACGTCAGGAAACAGTGGGTGCATGTACCACATGTCTGAGTTAATAGTTATAATACCCTAAGAGCCCGAGTACATCTGTATCTTTCTAATGTTCCCTTTCCATAACAGGAATCTGGTTTTGAAGGGATACTTACATGGCATGTAGAGTTATTGGTCTTAACATTAAGTACTAGCATTTGGAAAGGACAAAAACCGTCCAAATAGAGATAGAAAACAACTTAGAGAACACTTTAAGAAAAAAGGGAAGTTAAAAGTATGACTGTTGTGAACAATGAAATCTAGTGGGTAAGTCACCATTTTCTACAGGTGATAAAGAGTAATCAAGGAGTTAATAGTAAGTACAAAGTGTGTTATTTTCTGGAAGTATCCAATTAGCAGACTTCAATATTGATACCAAAAGCGATTATTTTGTTCATATAATTCCCATTATTTTGATCCCAATTTTGCCATGAAATGTTTAAAATAAATAAGGAAATTTACATGTAATCTGTTTTCTGCTAACGGAAGTACACAGCCTCTAAATCGTGAACCCAATTGTACTCAATCTGAAGGAACACAAATGATCCTGGAACAAAGTTTTGTAAATTTGGTATTGCTTAGAATCCTATACTTTTTTAAACAAGGTATTTTTTATTAAACACAAGGATATGCAAAAAGTGGCACTACGAATCATATCAAGTATAGAACATTTGGTAGAAGTTCTGTTATAACCAGTTGAGAAATGGTTACAAATCTAAAAGCTATGTGGTCAAAACGCAATACAGCAAGCATGTCTTCCTGCAGGACACATCACTCTCATGAAGGGAAGAGTAAGTTAGAGAAATAACTTGGCAAAAAATAGACTCATGCTTACACTTCAGAGGGGGAGCTGCCTGTATAAAAGGAGAATATTGTACAGATAGTAATCATAGAAACAGAAGTCATACTGACAGTATATTTTATGAGCTATGTCATCTGGCTTTCTCATATTCATCCCTCCGGCTAAAAAAAAGAAAAAACAGAAAAAAGCCTGAACCATCAAACGATCTCACCTAGAACTTGATCTCACAAGTCTACCTTCAGATGCTTTGACTCTAAAAAGCAAGCCTTTGTATAATTGCATAAAACCTTGGCTACATAAGTGGTAAAATATTGTATATACTAGTATAATAAGTCTTAATTTATTGACAGGTTGTTCTCAATTCTACTTCAGAATCACCTATGTTTTTAAAAACAGACAACATGACTAATAAATAACTTTTTAAAAAGTAAAATTAAACCAGAAGTAAAATCAGAATTCCATTACAGTGAATGAAAATCATCTGTAAGTGGAGGATAAATTCACACCCGATATTTTTTTTTTTTTTTTTTTTTAAGATCATGTAACTGAGAAAGATAAATAGATAAAAATGCAGAATAACTGAAATTTAATATTTCTGGTGAGGTTTCAAGAGTTTGTCTTAAAGTGAATGTTTTTCCTCTCATTTTGTGTAAAGTTCTGGTCCAAGCAAAACTGAATTATGTTTGCCGGCCCCATGCTCTGGTCACTGCAGAGATGAAAAAAAAAAAAGACCTTTCACAGTGATAAATATGTAAAATAGATCCCTAACGAAAAGACGGTGTATAAGAATTGAGTTAACAATCAGAAGATGTTCCAAGATCTTTCCTACTCTGGAGGTGAAAGTAATTACACCTTCACTGGATTAGCAACACTAAATATGCATATTTATGACTTCAGATAAAATTCACAGGGCAAAGTTGTTCTCCTCTAGAATAGTCTGTCACACAACACAGATCATCTCACGGATTTGTGGAACATGAAATCACCAGTGTGTATGTGCAAGCAACTTAGAAAATGTAACAATGAACCAAATGAAAAACAGGAACACGCAGAGTGTCAAATAGTACTTCTCTGATCTAAACTACCTCCAGTTAGTTTATAAGTAAAATTTCTAGTACTGTAGTTACCAAAGATTCCACTGTTGTGAATATACGATGCTTGTATGACCATTAAAATGCTACCTGACAGGCAAAGTAAAAAGGACCAAACAAAAACAATACACACACACTAACTGATTAGAAAAGCATCCAAACACCACTAAAGACCTTCCAGAGCTGAGGAATCTATTTCACTGTGAGAAACCATTGCAATGGATAATCACTTTTTAATAAGAATCTTCACTTATTTCGAGTTTTAGTAATTCTTCTTTCACAAGTCAGATACTGAATATCTATCAAAGTTTGCTGTAATAGTTATAAATAGACTTTTCAGCTCTTAAATTTCTCTTTGATAAGTTAAATAGACTGAGATTCTTCAGGAACTCATTAAAGGCCTATTTTCTGATTATTCCCTCACTCTTTGTTTCTTTTCTGAACCTTCTCCAATATTTTTTTCTTTCTGTAAATTATGTACTTCAGAACTAAACATACCATTCTTTCAGTAATCTCATCAACACCAAATACAAAGGGAATATAGATATTAGCAAGAAGAAATAGTGTCAGCATCAAACACCATCGTCCTGATGGTGTTTTTTTCCTCAAGCTCATGTATAGATTATCATTTGACAATGCACCATGAAAAAACAATTTGACATTCTTCTGATCTTCCAAAACTTCCCCATAGACCTCAGCACAACCTTTCCACACTGTCGTACTCCCCAGTGCAGTTGCCAACCCTTCAAGTTGCCACAGACATCCCTCAGAGTACATTTTCGAAAACCGCATGCACTTCCCCTTCGTGAAACTTTCATTCTTTCTCCCTGCTTTCCAGGAAAAGTTTCTCTTTAGGGTGGAGTTAGCAGAGTTTAAGGGGAGAAAATGATGACAATACAATCTTAAAAATTAGATCTCTCTTCTTGTACAACAGCTGCTTGCTTTTGTTAATCTGAGTCAAATGGACCACCAAGTGAAATGCTTTATGGATTGACTCACTTGAACAAGGAGCTATAACAATTGGTGAGGTGGATATCAGTGGTGACACTGTGAACAGACCATCAGAGCAATTTACTACCGCTAGGCTGAGAATGTCAGCATGAAAGGAGATACTTCAGCAGCACCTTGCTCGTTTCACCAGGTCAGAGGCAACCTAAATGGTCTTAGGAAACAATAAAGATGGTTGATGCAGGAAAGTAAGCCAAGTCACCAGCAGCATGAATTTCCAGATGAAGCAGCAAGTGTGAGGACAGACAGCAAACAATCACCTGAGGCATCCACTGAAGTTGCCAAAAGGCCTGGAGGTCTTGCCACCCAGCTAAAACTGTGTCCTTACAAGTTCGCCAAAGAACACTCGAGACCACCGTAGACAATTCAAAGGCTGCAATCATTCTGGCAGCCAGCATTTCTGATGCTGGGGCTCTGTGAGGTCAGACAGACATACAGACTAGGTTACTCATCATGAGCAGCAGGAACTATATTTTGGCAAAGTATGTTCTTCAGCAGCTAGCTTGGTACAGTGGAGCAGTTATGGGTTTCCTGCTTTGAGGAACCATATGATTCTAATGAGCAGACACTACAAAGTACCAGAAATAAACCTTAGATTATTTGTTGAGAGAGATCTTTTTTCTTGCATGCATTTCTATTGATAATAAACACAAAGACAATCTTCACAATATCTAGTATTGCTCTACCCCAGTGCAAGAATTTAAATGACATTAATATTCTCCTTTTCCAAACGTAGAATGCAGTTTCCTGGGATCTTTTACATTATATTTAAAAATATTCAAAAACTCACATAATCATTGTATCATTTTTAGATTATATTTTTAAGCTAGATTTTTTCCCTTTAGCAATTCCATATCGCCTAATTTTAGCATTTTTGCATTAATATTAAATTAATAGCAAGAAATTCACATATAATGTTTACATAACAGCTTTGAATTTAGTTCCATAGCACTTTAACCCTAAACTGGTGTTTGCAAGCAAAGATGGTACTGATCAAATATCTATTGATTCCTTATACACACACTGGAGACAGAAGCTCCAGAGACACCCTGAAATTTAAGGAAAAATGTCATAAAAAACATCTGCAAGCAGTATCCTTCTGTGTGTGAAACAAAAGCTTCTATGGAAAAGAAAAATACATTTTATGTCAATTCAGGGAATTAAACACCAATAAATCACAGAGATGTTTGTGCAAAAAAATGAAGAACACACTTTCACAGCTTCAGCATCCTGAGTCTTTTGACTCAGTTTCCCCATTTATTGATGTGACTATTCGGTACTTAAGGCCTCTCTAGTCACATGGCTCCCTCCCAGTTTCCAGAGACCCCCTTCACTATAGCCATGGTCAGGGAAGCTACAGACCCTGGCACAACCTTACACATGCTGCTATTACCTCCCAGGGACTTGCGCTGTCATGAAGAGGTACCTTAATGTTGCTATGTGCCTGGCTGTGTCACTGCTCCTGCACATTGTGCTTTTCACTTGCTCTAGGCGAGTCTTTGTGGTCCTCTACCTTTAATACAGCCCTGGAAAGGCATCTTCATGCTCTCTAACTGTCTAACAGTCATTGCTTTACAAGCACTATTAACTCTGTGTCAGCTCTTTTAACTCTTACTGCAATTCGCTATGAATTTCATTCTGGCAAAAGTCACAGAGCCCGTTTTCCCTTTTCTCCATGTTCCTGCAGCACCTAACTCCCTCGCTCAGCAGTCCATGGCTGAGATTTGGTTATACACAAGCCTCACTTGCCCTGTATCAAATCCAAGTAATTTGTTGCTTATTCAGTTAGTAAGGTTATAACACCTCATTATCTCCATAAACGGAGATTAAAAGCCAGCATTAACCAGACCAGCCCAGGGGCTTGCAGAGGCGCATGGCCACGAGCCGTGCCAAGGCGGTCTGACTCCTGCTGGTCCCTTCCGCCGCTTTATCAATAGATGGCAGCAAGAAGCTCTTTCTCTCCTGAGCGCCGGAGAGGGAAGATGACACCCCGGTAGGAACACGGGACAGGCTTTCCAACAGACTTCAGATACTACATGTTGACAGCCATGTGTTGCGGCTTCTTCAGGAGTGGGTAATATACTGCGCAGCAGTGCAGAACTACGGAGATGACCCTTTAGCAGTGTCCTGACAGGTTTGCAGTGCATCAAAAACATGTCAATAATAGGAATTAAAATACATTTTCCACATGTGTTTGTTTGTATCCTAAATGGCATTTGTTAAAAATCCTAAAATGAAGCAGTGAAAGCAATAGCTAAATCAGGTTAGGATGTCATCTGCACAGAAACAAAGGCTGCAGAGGTGAGACTTTGATAACAACTCACTACACAATTTGACCAGTTTGTGTGTTTAGAAGCAAGATGCAATTTACACTACATGAAAATTTGGATATATATTAAAAATAACATTTCCTTAGCACAGATGGGTCTTTCAATAGTCTTAAGTTTCCTTCATGCTTCCTTCTTGTGCTCAATTTGACTCGTTTTTTCTGGATCAAGCTTCCAACCCCCTTGTTTTAACAATTCCTCTACTCAGAATACTACTTTCTGTTCTCAAAATATCTTTTTACTACAAAATAACCTCTTCCCCTATACACACACCCTTTGTGCATCATTCTATTTTTCTTTGTATTTTTCCCTTTCTTCATTTCTCACTACCTTAGAGTGAAAAAATCTTCAAATAAAAATGTCTCTTTCCAGTCCCACATGTTGTAAATTCACTGCATTGGACAGGTTATCACAACTAGGCAACAAACTGTCAACCTCTGAAGAATGTTCAAAATAGGAATTCATATGTTGAAGTCCTTCTACTGCCACACAAAAAGAGGCACTGCATTAGGATTGCCTGGGACGCAGTTTTTACTGTGATATTTAGCTATATCTACTTGTATGTATAAATATTTAAGATACAAAACTACTTAAGTAGAGCATTAACATTGTTTTTCCACATAAAGGATATTTCAACATTATTGTCGGAGCAGATAATTATCCAGTAATAAACGAAACTATACCTTCTTTGAAGCATTCAGACAAAAATGCCTAAGAACATTGAATTTCACTGATCATTTTCTATATTGAAAGGATTCAGAACATCAACCACAAGACCTTCATTTCCTGAGTCATGCTATACACTTTAAAAAAGTAATTTTGCAAAAAGAAGTTAGTATTTTGCTATTCTCTTCAGTAGCAGACCTATACCTTCTGCTTAAGGCCTGCCAAGTTCTAGAGCAACTAGCAGTTTCTTATACAGATGCTGACTGAAAGTTTGAATGCAGAATCTGCAGTATCATTTCTGAATGTCCAAAATCAGCCTTAACATCAGCAACAACAGAGATAGTGCTGTGAACCCAAGAGGTTCACCTGCATACCCTATAACATTCGCTTACTCTTCTGTATGTCTAAGCAGAAATGGCTGTGAGTGAAGTGGCAGTTAGAACTACATTAAATTCCATCTTCTTATCAGTAATGTTATACTGTCCAAGTTAATCACTACGGTAAGTTGAGCTGGAGGCAGATGGGTAGATTTGTGGAGGGAAGGTTGGGAAGTACATGTGCTGGTCAGGCTAGGAGTGCCTCAGCACATCACCCAGCTCTCCCAGCAGGTTTAGGAACTTTTTTCTTCCCACTCTCTGGCCCCTTCCCTCAGAAATCCTGTTGCTGGGAATACAGAGAGACAATATATCTTTAGGAAAACCTACCTTCAACACAGATTATGGCATTTTCATCTACCAGTTTATGGCCTCTTGACTTTCCTGACCACAATCTCTCAGAAGTCCTTCAAGGATTTTAAGTAAAATCAGGTAGCTACATTAGCTTGTCTTTAAATTTAAGCTAGATGACATCAGGCTTGTTTTACTTGCAGCCTTTTTGTTTCCAGTCTTTTTTGTAAAAGCCAAATATTCATATTTACCACAGAAGTCTTTCTTTGTTTTTACTATTGGCAGAACTGAATTTTAGAAGTATTTTTTTCAGGCATCTCAGAGCATGTTTAGCAAAGCTTCAGGTTGGGGAGCAGTTTCTGCCAAGTTAAAAAGAGGCAAAGCATATTCATGAGCTTAGGTGGAAAAGATTCCCCTGGAAGGGTGAAAAGCCAACATTTTTCCTGCAAAGCTCTGATAACAGACATAGCCCATGACCCAAGCAGAGGTAAAAACCCTGCTGCTTGTAGATTTATTCTTCTTTTCTAAGGATCAGAGATCACTGCAGAAAGGTATGTCTGAGAAGATATGGATTTTTGAAGTTCATTTATGGTGTGCAATTTTATTTCAACTTAGTAAAAACGTGCAGAGGAGGGAAGTGACACCTACACTTTCAGCCAGAGGGTGGCCATAGATCTATTCCTGCTGCACTGGAGACTGCATCCCCCTCTCCTGTCACGATTATTTGCACATCTACTACCCAGCTGAAGTACAGTCACATCCTTGCTGTGTGGCAGCATCAGTCATGGGACTGCAGCACAGGGGAGCAGGCAGAAGAGCTAGTTTCTGCATCCCTTCTTCAGGTCACAGATGTCAGAGGATGCTCATATAGTGCATGCTAAAGAGGCATGCTTTTTACATGACATGATTGGTCACAGCAGAGAAAATCTGCAGTGATGGAAAGCTGCCCTGGCAGAAAAAAACCTGGGGGTGCTGGTCAACAACTGGCAGAATTTCATCCACCTTGTGCCCAGGTGGCCAAAGATGGACAAGACCATCCTGGCTTGTACCAGAAATAGTGTGGTGATCAGCACTAGGGCAGTGATTGTCCCCCTCTGTGTGGCACTGGCAAGGCTGCACCTCGAATCCCGTGTCAGTTTGGGCCCCTCACTACAAGACAGAGGTGCTGGAGCATGTCCAAAGAAGAGCAGTGAAACTGGTGAGGGGTCTAGAGCACAAGTCTTGAAGGAACTGGGGTTGTTTAGCCCGGAGAAAAGGAGTCCGAGGGGAGAACTTACTCTTCTACAGTTACCTAAAGGAGGTTGTAGCAAGGTGGTGTCATTCTCTCTCAAGGAACAAGCGACAGAGCAAGAGGAAATGGCCTCAAGTTTTACCAGAGAAGGTTTAGACTGGATATTAGGAAAAGCTGCTTCACTGAAAAAGTTGTCAAGCATTGGAACAGGCTGCTCAGGGAAGTAACGGAGTCACCATCCCTGGAGGTATTTAAAAGGTGCATAGATATGATGCTTAGGGACAATATTTTGTGGTGAATGGGGAAATGCTGGGTTAAAAGTTGGATTCGTTCTTAAAGGTATTTCCCAGCCTAAACAATTTTATGATTCCATGAAATGAAAGCAGCTTCTAACTGACACGACAGCATTTTGGCTCTGTGACCCCTCCCCAGATGCAAGAGTAGAGGATAATCCTGAGCAGCACCCAGACAATGGCAACAGGAGAATCCTGTAAAGGGGAGGAATTTCTCTGTGAAGTACATCTGGCACATGGGCCCTATCTCAACTCATGCTAGTTTGATGAACAAATATTAGGAAAGTGATGTTTCATTTTTAACAGGCAATAGAAAGGAAATCAAAGTAACGGCAACTATGAACACAACACAAAGTCTTTTCTGAAAGCCAATCCACAAAATAACATAAAGTCTGTATGACCCAGGACAATATTTTCCATCATGGAAGGTATTTTCTACACGACTTAAGACACCATTCTGCAAGCCACTAACAAGCCCTGTTCTTGTGAATCACACAGTTAAAAATCATTACACAGATGAAAACTGTTTTGTCATAATTTAAAAGTGGGCATCAGTGAACTATTTTTATTAGCACTTAATCAAAGTAAATATTAAATTTCATTACTTAAAAGATTTCATTCATGCAGTGATCTTGAAGTAAAGGATTAATTAATATTTTAAATATTTGTATTAAACAGATTGCGTACCCAGACCAATCTCAGTACAATTCCCCTGGTAATGCTTCTGCAAACTGCACATTACCTAAGGTTATTTGAGAGCAGCATTACACCAGATTCCCACTGCTTCTTTTACCTTCTTTCTACTGTTTGCATTCTCACAGTGATCCACAGGACAATTTAAGGAGATACTGCTATAAGTGGATGGGATGGCCTTTCCCTGTGCAGTTCATACACAGCTTGTTCCAATCTCATCTTATTTCAGCAGCAGAAGAGCAAGCACTGTGCCCAGGAATCAGTTGGCTTGTAAGGAGTAGTACCTTTCACCTTCCATTGCCCCACATGTTTAAGGTATTGTAGCCCTCCCTCACCAAGTTAGTGTGGGTCATGTGGCTAGTGATGCTTCCTGGACTCTCTCCGTTACTCTGCTAGCATCAACCATCTCTTTTCTGTACAAAGCCTTTACAAAGGCTTTCAGAAAGAAGAGATTTTATATCTAAATCTATTAATATTCCGTGGTCTTAGTTCCATTACACACTAACTTTTGAGTGTCCTGTGTTTGATAAAGGCTTTTTTTTTTATTTAATGTGGAACCAAAAAGTTGTTTTATCATTGCCAGATTCTTCAATCCTTTAACCATGCATTTCAATTGAAAGTGGATAGTTTGGATTTTAAACTAGGTATTTTTTGCAAAAAATAATAAAAAGGTTGGGGTTTAGGCATTACAGCGAGTTGTGTGATACACACAGCTTCCTTTTTCATCAGTTTTTTGCCTGGAGACAGCATGAGCAATTAACTTTGCAGAGTCATACATACAGGGCTTATATAGGAGGCTTTACAAGTCATCAAGTTTCACTTTATCTTCACTTCAGCTATTTTCACATGGCAATACCATCACATCTTGTTTATTCTGAGCTGACTCTTTCTACAATATCATAAATTTGTCTGCAAGGAAGCCAGAAAAAGAAAGATGCATTCAGTGGCAAGAGACAGAAGCTGGCTTCTCAGAAACATGATGGGGATGATAGAAGAGAATGGAATTAGCCCTGAAAAAAAAAAAAAACCAAACAAACAAACAAAAAACCCCATGGAGAAGTGAAAATAAGTGTGTATCTGATATACATATAAAAAAAATAAATTAAAGAAATATTATTAAAACCTCCCTGCTCTTGTGAAAGAATAAGCAGTGAAGCAGGATCGAAGGGAAAATAATGACATTCTGAATCTATGAAGAAGGAATATTATGCAACATTCCGTGAAGCAGCACAAAAAAGATTTATTTACCAGCTCCAAACCATGTGACACTTCAAAAAAAAAGTGTCAGATGCTGGGTGAGAGGTAAAATGAGAATTTAGATGTCAAAATGGCAGTTTCATTTTGCAATATACAGTTCTATTGACCCTGTACAGAAGAAATTCATGAGCTGCCCTGCTCACTACTGTAATACCTAAAATTTTCCACCTAGTTTAGTGCTATTAGCAAGACCTGCAGCATTGCTTTATCTGAAGGCCTTCAGCTCTTTATAAGATGCAATAGTTCATTGCTAGTTCTTGTATCCTTTAAAAAGAAGTGTGCGCAGTCAATCCTGTTACCGTTTTCTCATTGTTTATTGCACAGCCAAGGTAAGTCTAGTCATTATAGACAGATTTTCCCTAGAACTTTATTCACAATGGTACGAAAGGTTTATCTGTTGTGATTTCTTTCCCCTACAATGAGGGTAAAATTGTACAATATGACTTCTACAAGGTTTTTCAAGGGCCAAGAGCACAACAATTACCTTCGCTTCCTGTGGCCCTACAGTAATTTTAACTCCATTATTTGGTTTATAGTAACCTTTTACATACAGAAAAAGCAAGGAAAGAAAAGAAAGAAAGAGAACCTTAGCAACTTCACTTTTTCCCCCTCCTTGTCTGGAAACCATAGAAACCAAACTGAAAGAACAGCCAAGAAGTTCGTCATTTGGCTATCTCTGGCTGATCTCCATGGAAACATTTCACTTTTTGTTGAAAGGAAAAATCTTCAAATCAGACAAATGGCCACAGTCTGATGGGTTATGACATCTTTGGAAAAAATTAAAAAACAATGTCAATTGTTTCTGCTTTATATATTCCTATCACTTTTCCATTTTATGCCAATTTTGCCTATTTTACTTCATTATAATTGCGGCTTTTCTTTCAGAGTTATCAAATAAGACATTAAATTTGAAAAAAAAAAAGTTATATCCTGCCTGCAAACCAGGGTCTATTCACTCTGGTATCCAATTTAGGTATCATTTGCTGTAAATTATATAGGTCATCCAGTATTTTTATTTGCATGCTTTGCTTGGAATATTGAATAGAGGTGTTGAATGCATCATAACAGCTAAGATGGAGAGATAAAAACAACATCCAACACTAGCAAGTCATGCCTCTCAGAACTATTATTTCAGGAACCCTGCAGACCCAGGAAGGTATTTCTGCTTGCTTCACACCCCGTTACCTTTTAGGATTTATTACAATTAAAATAAGCATTGGATGACTGGGGGAAAAAAAAAATAAAATCTACAGACAAGACAACTAGTATAAGAGGCACTTCCACAGGACTTAAGGCTTCTATTAAGCCCATGGAAGTGCTTGGGCACTTAGAGTACACGCCCATGAGAGGACTTCTGACAGTGGATGAAGTGCCCTGAGGCACTCATACAGAGGCTTCAGAGCTCAGGGCACCAGCAGAAAGGAAGACTTTGGAAGACTCCACCTTTATAACTACATTTAGTAGTACATAGGTACCATCTGCACTGTAGGTACTGCCTACACTGGTAAACAGTGCAGATACCCTCCTAAACTACAGATTCAGCAGTGAAGATTAAAAAGCCTTATTACAAAATGGTCTGAGGTAGTTAACCGTAATTAAATTTATTCATCCTTAGACAGCTCCAAGTTACTGCTGCAGCCATTCTACTCCCATAAATTTTTATTTGCTTCTTTTGCAGGTAGTATACATAATGTAGTTGAGAACAGGGTAATTTTTTCTAACTTATATACACAAAGAAAGTCCACTCCCAGAAAGCATTTAGGCATCAAAGGAAGGAAAAATACTGGTGCCATCTTAGCTCACACAGAAAAAGAAAGAATCTATATCCACTCTAGCATTGTTAAAGAACTATTCTGTTTATCATTATATACAGCAAAACAAACTATAATATATATGGGATATGACTTACGGTCTTAGAAAAACCTTCAGGTTTCTGACTGATCATACAATGAATATTGCTTCAGACATCAATATTACTGCAGTAAATGTCATTAGCTAATGCCTAGTTGTGGCAGTTTATTATACTGCTCCTATCAGTGGCTTACCTGCAAAGAAATATGATGAATTCAATGAAAATATTACCAGTGATGAACAGACATCATCTAATTTCAGCTGCAGACAAACTGTCACTGAACAAAAGAGTGAAAATATGCTGATGCTTCCTGAAATTTGAAAGAATGCTGGAAAGATTGCAATGAATTATACAGACAGAAGTAAACAGAACAGGCAACTCAAGGAAGTCAGGAAAGAACATTCAAAAGGAGAATGTGATAGGCAAGATATGACTCTACTGAAGGTCTTATCAAACAAAGTAAAATAACAGTCCAGAACCAAGAGGAAGAAAAAGGTCACATTGCCTCAGTTATATGAAGTTACTTTACAAGCATACAAATGAAGACTTGCATGAAAATGAATGGAGGAGTTTGGTCCAGATTATCAAAACCTGTTTAAGAAGATTATAAAGAAGATTAAGAAGAACTATTCTAAATATTTTGACACCTTCTGGTTTCTTGGTACCTGTACATGTCTACACTTGCCATCTGCAAGATAAGTTGGAAGTCGTCCTTCATAGTAAAATGCCTCTAATATCAGAACACAATAAAGTACAGTTGTGCGGAAGCACTTGGCAGTGTTAGGTTTATGGCTGGACTCATAGAATCACAGAATAGATTGAATGGCTGGAAAGAAACTTAAAGATCATCTAGTTCCAAACCCCTGCCACAGGGGATACCTTCCACTAGACCAGGCTGCTCAAAGTCCTGACCAGCTTGGCCTTGAACACTGTGAGGTGTGGAGCAGACAACTTCTTGGGGCATCTGTTACAGTGCCTCACCACCCTCACAGCAAAGAATTTCTTCCTAATACCTAATCTAATCTACCCTGTTTCAGTTTTAAAGCCATTCTTCCTTGTCCTATCATTACCTGCCCCTGTAAAAAGCCCCTTTCCAGCTTTCTTGTAGGTCCCCATTAGGTACTGGAAACTGTTCTAAGGTCTCCCCAGAGCCGCCTTTTCTCTGAGCTGAACAAGCACAACTCAGTCAGCCTGTCTTCATAGGAGAGGTGCTCCGGTCCTCTGACCATCATGGCCCTTCTCTGAGCTTACTCTAGCAGCTCCATGTCCTTCTTCTGTTGAGGGCCCCAGAGCTGAATGCAGTATTCCAGGAGGGGTCTGACAAGAGCAGAGTAGAGCAGACGAATCACCTCCCTTGACCTGCTGGTCACATTAGATCTTAAAAGGTCTTTCACAAGCTAAATGATTCTGTGATAAAGGCTGATAACAGTGGCACAGGTTTTTGCCTTCATTGCATATAAGTGCATTATGCAGGTATCAGTCCGTTAGAATATATCATATATGGAAAGGTAGTGTGCATGTTAACTCGACAGGTATAAGAGACTCACAATTTCTATCTTGATTCTACTGAAGTTTGAGTTCAGTTATCGATTTTTTATTTTTTTTTTTAATTGTTTGGGGGTTTTGTGTGGATTTTTTTTTTCCAGGCTGTAAGGGGTTTTGGCTTGATTTTGGGTTTTTGAGTTGTTTGGTTTGGTTTTATAACTAATGCTTGAGAATTCAAAATAATCTCAACAAATTTGTGAAATGATTGTGTGTAGGGAAAAAAAAAAAAAAAAAGTAGCATTTTGTATTTATGCTTAGAAGGGATCAGCTGCCCAAACACAAGAAGTCTTTTAACTTAGTAGTCCCCAACAATGTCAATCTTGAAAAGCTATCTTTGTGCCCTGAAGTGCATATATATAAATACATATTAAAGAAAAAAATTAAAAGGATATTTTGCAAGGCATCCAACATGTTCCTCTCAGTAATTGCAGATACTCAGTTTGGAGCAGAGAAAGCTAGCAGGAAACTGAGCAGTCTTCTAATATGCAAAAGCTCCTAGTAAGAAGAGATTATTCTGTTTTTCATGACCATTGCAGGAAGGCCAAGGAATGACGGACTTAAATTGCTTCTATGGAGTTCTGGGCTAGAGATCAAGAGAGAAATATTTCCAGCACTAAGCATTGTGATGGATCTCTGAATAAAAGCGGGGAAATCTCCCTCAGTAGCAGTTTTAGAGAGCACATCACAAATACCTGTCAGGAAATATTTATACATAATTGGTCTTGCTTGGGGAAGAGGAATTAGCCAGATCAGAGTTTTCCTGCTTCATTCCCGAGGCCAGAACCACAGTTACCTACAATAGCAACAGAGGCAGAGAGCAAACTCGCTTCTCCTCTTTAACTTGAAAAGCCAGAGAGGAACTCATCAGTTGAATGTAAAGCACTGGCCAAACTATTTCAGCATTTCAACCTTTTAGCATATGACAAAGTAATTACAGTTTAAAACTTAAAATCTAATCTAAAAGCATGACTCTCTGGAATCAGATGAAAACTGATTTTGGTTAAACTGATTTAGGGAATCTTTAATCATCCTACCTGGCCTAACATTTAGAAAGGTTGGTTGTTGGTTCGGTTTTGGGTTTTTTTTGTGTTTGGGTTTTTTTTGTTTTGTTTTTGTTGGTTTTGTTTGTTTGTTTTAAACAAAACCCCACTCCAATGAAACTTTTTGTAGCAAGAATAAGGCATGTTGAAGCATGTGCCAGGCTTTTGCCCATTCCTGCAGAACAGGAGCCTGAACAAGCTCCCAGGACACTGTCAGTCCTTGAACGCAATAAATCTTCCTTCAGCAATAAAAAGTGAGGCAGCAGTGAGATGGGGCAACCATTAATCACTGTGCAATCCAAATAAAGCACCCCCTTCAAATACCAAGTTTTATAATATTTTACTTTTCTTCAAAAAATATGAATGTGCATCACTACAGGATAGTTTTAGATAAGTATTTCTATGTTTAGCAACCACACTTCTATTGGTTTTGCTTCAATCTAAACTACTTCGTGGCTACTAAGACCACCCTCACATTAACAGCTTCTTCTTTGCTTTCACACAAAAATATGAAAATTTCCCCTTGACTTCTCTTGGTGCAGCTTGTAATAGATCTGCATCTGGAAACACTATACCATATTCTTATAATACTTTTATAGCAGGAACTGTTAAGTACTTTGGCTCACTTACAAATTCCTCAATTCACCAAGATATAATTGTGCTGTGATTCATGCTTTTGCTAAATCTATGCAAGTTGTGGGCATGCTTATTAACATCACATTAAACCCTAGAACTAAAAAGATTAGCAAGCAGATTATTTTTTTCTTGGACATTGACACTTAGCAGATAAATTGCACTGTCAAAATGTTTAAAGAAAACAAAGCACAATTATGACAGATACGGTTTTATTTTACATAGTGTTCTACTTTTAAGACTTTAGCAATTGTATGTCAAAATATAGCATAATTTCAACATTTGTTTATCCATGGAACAGCACGAGACCAGCATAAATAACATTAAGTGCTCAATTCAGGAATTCATGGTGTTACTTCTTTATTTCCATAGAGTCTCCCACCACATTACTCACACAAAACAACTTTTTTGCTAGTGACATTCAAAACATTTACAGACAAAGGTCCAGTGTGTATACAAAACCAAAAGTACCTCCGAGCTGGAAATGAGAAAAGGACTTGAAACTACTGGGGGATACACTTTCTGTAGCAACTTTCGAAACAAAATATTGAGACAGGAATTTGAAGGTGGAAGTTCATTTGGTCATGGACAAAACACTACAATAGTAGGGAACTGGACTAAACAGTTGAGATTTGTTCAAGCTCTGTTACTTATGCTCCTAAATCCTTGGAAATGACAGTATAGATTTTCCAGTGTAACTTAATAACTATGACCCAGGAAACTTTTCTGCATAAAAGGTGAGTTGAATTCTGCATGAGCAAGCCCTGTCTTAGCAACTTTATATCAAAACTCATGGTGAAAGAGGGAAAGCTGCGAGTTGTTTGGAAAAGCAAATACTGCCTTCAGTCATCATGTCTCCTTCCCTCCCTACGTTCTCAGCTTACTGTCTCCAAGGCTCTTTACTTGCATGGCAAATACTTGCTGTCCTTGGTACATCAGCCTCGATTTCTGCACTAAATATATTTGTACTTTCACACTGAGGTGGAGAGAAAGAGAGAATATTGGCACAGAGAGGGTTAATCCTTAAAGACCTCAAGGGGGGGAAAAAAACGTGTAGAGTGGGAAATTAGTCAGCAGAGGCCTGACAAAGTGCTTCCTACACATGCTGTTCTGTCAGGCTGCACAGCTTCTTCTGCTTCAGAGGTAATTACATAGATTTTCTGTCTTGTACTTGCAAAAACACAGCACAGCACTCCACCGCTGCTTGTAGCTCAG